>JAPMOB010233532.1:0-42002 GCA_029875015.1 Lepomis gibbosus
AATCTTTACTCATTATTATTGACGACAGCGTTGCCCTGCACGATTGCTCTAAAAGTTGCTGTGTGTATCATCAGCCTTACTGTGCAAAACCAGCTGACGGGGACAGACCCAACACATTTGTTTCGTTTTTTTTCTGCAGCATGTCTTAACATTTTCTTGACAACTGCATGGAAACATACTATCTATGAGGAGTAAAAAGGGAGGGACAGAAAGGAGGAAGTCTGAGCTGAAGAATGACAAAGAACACAAAGTAGAGGAAATCAGAAAGCTTGGAGCACTGACTCCCCGACCAGCCAGTCGGACGGATGGCAGTGCTGCTGCATAATTTATTAGGGGTGGAGGGTTTTAAAAAATGGAGCTCATTTAAATAATGGATGACCTCCATCGCCTAATTATGCCCTCATAAGTCACATGAGAGCGCGGACTGGCGTAAAAAGGTCCCACATCGATCAGATGTTTGGGAGGCAGGGCCACCTCATGGTTACATCACCGGATGGTTGTTGGTTTGAGGCCAAATCCCAAACCCACATCTTCTACTGAAGTGTTCTTGAGTGCCATAAACTGTGTGGCTCTGTGTAGAGTCTCTGGTCAAATAATCAACCTGTCTGTGGCTTCCTATTATTGCAGCGCCCTCGCCTGCTAGTCAACCACCGCGGCTGCACAGGAAATGAAACAGTCAGCTCGACCTGCCTGGTCAGGGCCAGTTCACACTGATCTTTCAGAGATTATCTTAACATTATCTTTTATATGAGCTTCTTTATGAGAAAACGTGACATGTTTGTGTGTTTGATATCCTGGAGAATGCACAAGAGGTAGGACGTACATGTTGGGAGCAAAAGTAATGTTTTGACGGCACCTTTCTGAGGAAGGCACATCTAATCACCAAAGTAGATTTCCTGCATCTTTCACCTTCTTTTTGCTCATTCCTTTACAGAGCAGTAGGGTAGCAAAGGACTAAATTAATTGTGTCTGGAAAGTCCTCAAATTAACCCTGATCTCTGCGGATTTTAAATGCAGCTTCGTGACAAAAAATATGCTCGTGTGTATTTAACACGTAAAAGAGGCTCCTGGCAGCTGGTCGCTCGTTTGTCTCCTCAATGTGCTTCCTCTCTGCCACAACGTCTCTCAAGTCGTTCATGACGTTTGTGTCGGAGCGGCGGGTTGGTCGAGCTCAGAATGATGCCATTTAAACTGTTATGAGCACCGAATATAAACAGAGTCATGGAAAAAATCTCTATCCACAAACAATATAACTGATCTGTAATCTGGAAATTACATTAATGTTATTTTGATTAATTCAGATACTTGTATTGCTGTGCTCACTGACTCCTGTGTTAGCTGGCTGCAGAAACAGTTGACCGATGTTTGTAGGCAGAATTAATTCCAGGTATTCATTTGTTAATTCTAAACAAAATGTTAAAAATGTCCAGAAATGTGAAAACATTTGGAAATACAGCCTGCTGACTTTTGGGGATTACCAACACACAGTTAACGAGTAACCTAGCCAATATCTATCACTTGTTTTTAATAAACAAGCACTGCTGAGGGTTTAACAGTGCATAAACTTGCCAAAGAAACATAAGTTTGTCAGCCATGGTTATTGTTTACATTTAGCGTCATGCGGCACCATGCGCCTGAAATGCTTTGAGGTCGGAAGTCAGGTATTTCCTCTTGGAAATTTCCCAGCTCCGACCCGTCTGGAACGCGGCATAACAATGGGTACGGTATCTTCCTAAATAGCGAGCTAGCTACCCTGCAACATCTATGAATGACAGCGTCAGATGAGGGAGCTGTACAGGTAGTTTCAAGTCAGGAAAGCAAAGTTTTAAATCGCCATATTTCTTCCATCATCGCGACAAACTGTAAATGAGCTCGTGACTTCTACCACAGCTTCGGCGGTGACTTAAAGTGACGCCGATGCGACAGATACGTCACTCGTTACCGATTTGTTGGAGCAAAAACACCAAATAAGAAACGGAGTAACATGAACACATTGTGAGACACATTTCATTACACATTATTACACACTTAAGATGTTGGTGTGACAATGTTTGCTTGCCAAAAGTCATTAGAGTTCTGTAGCTATCCTGGAATGACGTTGGTCAAACTTCGGGCATCACTAGTCATTAGGACTCGTCATGTGGAGAACATGAAGGTTGGTACCGAATTTCATGAAATTCCGTAATATTATCTTATTTGACAGTGAAGTTTTGGACTGAGGGCGGTGGTGCAGTGGTTAGCACTGTCGCCTCACAGCCTCAAGAAGGTCGTGGGTTCAAACCCCGGTTGCCCCGGCCTTTCTGTGTGGAGTTTGCATGTTCTCCCCGTGTCTGCGTGGGTTCTCTCGGTGCTCCGGCTTCCTCCCACCATCCATGTCTCCCAAATTGTCCTTAGGTGTGAATGTGAGTGGTTTTTTGTCTCAGAAACACCGGGTGTCCTTAAGTCACTGGCAAATGAAATCCACTTCACTTCTGATGTCTGTGAAATGACTTGTCTGCACAGTGAGCTTCACACCCCGGTCCACGGCTCCACCAAGCTGTCCTGGACTGATTAATCTAACACAACACGGAAACTCTGGTGAATCCGATTTCTAATTAAACAACCAGTAAATACAATCTGTGGCTCGCGGCTGAAATCTATACCTCAGTCTGGACCAATGAAATGTTCCAGAGTTGTCCAACATCTAAAGACATTAGTGAGGTGTGTGTGTATATGTGTGTGTGTGTGTGTGTGTGTGCGTGCGTGTGTGTGTGTGTGTGTCAGGCTAAATTAGATAAAAGTATGAGTGTGGCTAAATTGGACAGAGTGAATGGCTTGTGTGTGTTTGTGTGCACATTTATCCCGGCATGCTCTGTGTGTTGCGTTCTTGTTTGTGTTCGACTGCTTGTTTCAAAATGAAATTAGACACAATTAGAGTGTGTGTGTGTGTGTGTGAGTGTGTTTGTGCTGAAAACACACAACTTTATTTTTAAATTCACAAAAGTCAGTCATTGAATGTGAAGACGTTTTGCATTAATTCCAATCGAGTTTCAGTGTTTTCCCACAAACTGAGAATGTGTATATTTCTGCTGTTGAATGAGGGCTAAATAAAAAACATGTATCTTAATTAATTCTGGTCTTTTTGGGGATAGTTAAAAATACAATACAATACTTTTTGTAAATGCAAATGGTTTTACTGGCCTGGAATTCCTCATAACATTATGTTATATCTGCAGATACAAATGTTTAAAAAAATAAAGCTTCATGAGCAGCAGTGAGGACTTTCAGAACCCTTTTTGCCCTCAGTTCTGACTCCTCCATCATCAGAGACAAGATTTACTTGAGGAAACAAAAGATGTGAAGTTTCAATGGTGAGATCTGGTCCCGTTTTAAACATCACATAAAAAAAATAATGTACTGTGAACACTCCTTAATTATCTACATATATAATCCATTATTGAATTAATTTGTAAATGTATTATTTAGCTTGTAAATGCAGAAAATTACATTCACATACTTTTGTCAAGTTAGAAATTCCTCTGCCTGTGCATGACAAGTGGAGCAACAATCACTATGTCAAATATTTAAAGAAAAAAATATAATGTTTTACTTTATGGGTCTGTGATTTCCTAAAACAAATACACACATACATTTGGGGGTGCGTTACCTAAAAAGTTTGTCTGGTTTAGACCAACCTGTAACATAAAAGAGAGTTATATAAATTACATACAAATTTTTTTGACTGGTACAAATTCAATTTAGTTGGGTCATTTCTATGCATGAGAAACACTGAGGGGTTTTTGTTTGATTGATGCCCTGACATGACCACGTAAATACAGTGCTCCCATTGGACGGGGTTCACTTAATCTCAAAATGGTATCGTTCCCCTCGGGACCACGACTGAAACCTCATCTGTGTTTGTGTGTGTTTTGTTCTCTGCGTTCATTTTTGGATTTGCGTGTGTTTGTGCGTGTGCGTGGCTGCTTGTATATACTCGTGGTCGGCCAGCTGCGTCCCAATGAAATGAATGCTCGTCTGTTCCGGGAGAAAAGGTCACGGCACAAGACAGCGCCGCTATGGGAGGTAAATTACAACACTTCAGTCTGTGATGGATGGACAGAGGAGGGGATGGAGGGATGGAGGGAGGGGCACACTGCTATACTGTAGCCTACAACACGCAAAGAAGAGGGGGGGGGGGGAGAAGAAGAAGAAAAGGTAGATTGCTCTGCAGAAAATGAAGCTAAGGGGTGCAAGAATAGAGGGATACTTAGAGATAAGAGAAGAAAAATGCTAACAACCCAATCTGTGCCGCTCTCTGCAGAAAGGACAAAGGGCTGGCTTAGGGAGGGGGAACCGAATGGAGAAAGATGGAGGAGAGTAAATTGCCAAAAGCCTGTGGGAAAGATGGATGAGTGGATTAAAAAAAGAAAGAGATAAAGCAATGGAGAGCAGGGACATTGCCCATCCCAATGAAAGGGAAAGAGGAATGGATGGATGAGGACAGAGATGGATGAAGTGATGGAGTAAGCCATGAGATCGAATGTGATACAAATTTTGTTTGAAGGCTGGCATACAGTTTTGTTACGAGTCGACCTGACAGCTCCAGACAAAGTATCAGGATTCTGGCCTCCCCGCAGGTTTGGATGTGATTTTTTTCCAAATGCAATTTATAAGAATGGTTCTCTCTTTTTATCTAAGACTATACCAACCGTCTCTGTCCGTGTGTGTGAAGTGTTGCAAGTATTAAACAAAATGGGAAAAGGCAAAGAGATCCAGCTCAATTTCAGTTTTCAAACTCACATTTGGTAGCACCAGTGTTATTCGTAAAGGGTCGTAAAGACACGTGTACTGGCAGGGTCCGGGTCTTACTATTAGGCCATGAAGAACTCTGTGTTGGCATGTCTTTGCTATGTTAGCTGAAGCAAGCTAACAATATGCTAAAACTGTTTTCAGTGCAGTTACTTCTGTTTTGTAACTGCATTAACTCTCAATTTTCCTCTCATTTCTATACATTTTAAGTTCATTTGAAAAGCTTGGGAGGAGCATTAAAGGTGTTGTTGCATGACAGTTTCCACCCATTTGCTCTGTTCAGAGGGAAACTGCGTCTGTTCTTCATTTTGATATGTGAGTAAAGGAGTCGCCCTCTTTAGTAGCTCAATAACAGTCGCAACCAAAAATTCCTTAAAATAAAAGGAGGTCGTAGGTTTTCACGGGTACAAAACTTAGGACCTGAATCGAAGACCCACAAAAACCTACCTGAACCCGGCATTAAATTTCAATAAAAGAGAACAGATCTAAAAGGGACCAAAGGCCCACTACGAAACAGAAGAGGGAACAGCAAGGGCCCGACCCAATTAGTCTGAATATAATTTGGCCCCAGCCCGACTCGGTGCCACAGATCCAGAGGCACGCTATCAAACAGCAATTTTAGCACGCTCTCTTCAAAGAAAAGACGAAGAAATAAGGTAAAGGAGAAGAAAGATTTAGATTCCTAAAGAGAGCGAGGGAATAAAGCACGGAAGAACTGATGAAATGAAACCCGAACGGAAGAGATGAGAAAGGAGGATGGACGACGGAGGGGGAGGAGTAGAAATAAAGGAGCGACGGGGGCAGGCTGAGCTATAAAGGAATAAATCTCATTTCATTCTGGCTGGTGGTCAATGAGCTGATGAAACTAGATGAGAGGGTTGATTTAAGGAGACATTGACCTATGGCCCCTGGGGGCCAGTCACTTACAAGAACATTCACACGGCCTTTTTTATTTTGCTCTTAATGAATGAGTCCAAGCTGAGACGATGTACAAGTCACCTGGGGNCACCAGGGCAAGGCTATGAATTTGTGAAAGAATACACATTTCCCTGACGATTATTACATCTCGTAACAGAGTTAAGACAGACGTACTTAAGACATACTTTACTACACGATAATAATCTTATTTCTGTTTGTCTGGTTTTAGAAATAAATTCTGACATATTTACCCATAATAAAACAAAACAATAACCAGAAAACACTTTATTTCAATTTCAAAATCAATAAAATGACGAAACCACCCATACTGATAGCGACAGATTGTACCGTGTGGGTTGTAAAACGCCATGTCCCCGCCCCTTTTTGAGGGACAGAGAGCAGAAGATCCTACAGATGTCGATGCAGTTTGACAGGTTTGTGTTTTCATTTTGTGCTAAAGAAACATTTGTTTTTTTTAGACATGCCCGATGATTATTTTGTGATTTTGTGAGCGTTCACAATACCTTGACAAATTAAGGTTGATCTGTCGGCCGTCATGCCCCCTCAGTCGTTCCCCTTTTCAAGTGGACCAGGCAAAGTGGCCAGGTATTACTAATTACATGTACATACTTGATTGAATCACCAGGTTTTGTAACCAACATGTTAAAAGCCAACTGTGTGAGCTAGGCCGGGCTGGGATTTAGTAAAATCGACATTCTGATGCTTCTATACTGTGTGACTGTTCTGCAGCAGCAGCTAGTTATCGTCATTAGTAACTAACATCATATTTATCTCGCAGTGAATATTCATGTATCTTATGCCATAAATTTCATTGTGAATGCCTTGGTTATTAATACAGTTGTTTAACAATTCTAGTAGCTGTTTCTGTTTTTCAGAACATTTTTAACAAAAGCTTTCAAAAAGTGATGGAGACATTCTCATTCAGACCTGTTCTCAGAGTCATCAGTGTAAATGACACTTATCTGTCAATATTTTTAAATGTCCCGCCCCATCCAGGCTGTGATTGTGAAGCGACACTGACGAGCTACATTCAGCACACGGCTGCTTGAAAGGCATCGAGCTTCTCTTCTTCCTCGTCTCTCTCCGCCGACAGAGAGCAGGCAGAAGAGAACGGGAACAGGTGAGCGTCACGTAGCGCCCAGAGACCCTGATCTGGAGAGGGCAGAGGAGAGGACCGGTGTGACACCAAAATGTGTGACCTATCAGATTCTGTGACCCAAATGGGAAGTTAAGCTCCAGAGGCTTTGTTGGCGATGTGAAGCGGTTGTAGCTTGGTTTGGGTTTAAGCACTAAAGTACTTGGTTGTGGTCAGGAAAACATCATCGTTTGGGTGCAGTCACAGAATCTGATAGGTCACAGATTTTGGTGTTACACCAGCAGCTCGGGAGAAGTCCCGGGACGCAAGAAAATGTCCCGGTACGCCAAAGAGTAAAATGTCGAGGTGCCGGGGCGCACCGGTCCACTTCAAGCACTGGATGCGATGCCGCTCTGGTCTACAGTGACAGTCATGGAAAGATTTTATAAAGGTCCTTAGAAGTGGTCGTCTCAAACAGCTTTTACTGAATGATGGGCTCCTACATGGGCTCCTAAACTCTGATTGTTTTTTGTCAGAATATTTAATGTTAATATTTTATTTAAGTGAAATAGCTCATCAGCAAAGATCATCGTGCTCTATCACAGCTTTAGGAAACGACAGAATTACTGACAAATCCGGCTAACGTGTACACAAAGGAGGTTACGCTTTTGGGGTCTGGTCATGTGACCATTTACACCTCTGACATTAAGTTAATACAAAACAAATGCAGGTATAAAGACATTAAGTGGAGTCCACAGAATGCTATGGAATCTAAGCTAAACGCCGATCTCAACAGAAAATCGTTCCCACATGTTGGCGACATGGAAAATGATCAAAAGCACTTACAGGTTAAGGTGTTGAGTACTTACCACCTAAAGCTTGTTTCATGACAAAGTCCATGTTTGCTGCTGATTTGTATAGTTGTTCTTCTCAAAACCAAAGAGAGCTGAGCATGTAGCCGCCAAAGCCTGAGATCTCCGGGTGTTGCGATCCTTCTCACTTTCCCCTTCCTCTGTCGTGATGCCGAGCGTCTTCTTCTGGACCTGAGACGAAATGAGGAATTATTAAAACAAAAATCCCGGAAACCTTAGTTTTCATGTGTTATTTAACATGATATATTAATCCGTTTTAATTAAGAAAGTGCTGAGCGTATAACTCCATCTCCAATACATCAATAGAACCACTAAATACAAAGAATGATCTCCTCTAGGCCAAGTATCAGAGAGTGTGAGACAGCGGATCACGTTGATGACAACAGATAAAGAGATCATGTTGTCCCTCTCTAACCCTGTGGCAGGAATCTCATTCTGGGAAGCAGGTAGATCAATACTGAGGCCTTCTGCTCCAAGTCTGTTTCCATCTTCTACTGATGACTGGTCATAAATATTTCATGTTAAATTAAACTCTTGTTTTCGGTTTAAAGCGCTAAAGTTCATACGTGACACACATCCAACACGTACGAGAAAATCAGCTCGTCTCCACACCTGCCATTGGACAACAAACAGGGACGGCCGTGTTTTGTTACAGTCCCCTGTCTCTGGTAACACAGTGGCTGTTCTTCTGCTGCCCAGAATATAAAACGCTGAAACTGAAATGTGTTTACAGCGCAAGGTGTCTAATGGAATGCAAGGCCTCGTCAGTTTCACCTCCCGGTCCAGGACGTAGTGGTTAAATGAAACGTAACACTTGTGGTGTTATAAATGCAACCTGTCCCCTGTCCAAAACATGCAATACTTTCAGCCCTGCTTCTGTTAGGGCATCTTTTCGTAGTGGTATCTTCACCTTGGCTGTGTGTTCCAGTGAAAACAGTTTTCTTGTCACCAGGTGGGAAACTGGATGAGGACTCTTGTCCTTGCTGCTGGCTCTAATAAATATTGGTCGGTTGGAAGATATCTGCATACATCGCACAAATATACTGTCTGCTGGCTGCTGTTGAATTTCTATATATATTTTTTTACATTGTTTAAATACACTTGGCCGTTAGTGGAACTGAAGCTGCCTCCACTCAGCCATGATTGAGCCTGGTTGCTCATTGGCTTATGTTGAATATGGCGCCCTGTTGTCCCTCAATTGATCATCTGCACCAATGTCAACCAAGATGAAATCCTCCACATTATTACACCCGGTGAAGCAGAACACCATTTCCATTTAGAAACAGATCCCTCCTGCTCTCCTTGCCGAGTGCCTGGTGTAATTTCGCTCTGCCAATATTTGCCGGGGCTGAATAGAGCCGGGATGAGATGGGATGGGACGGCAGATTGAGCTGCACAGCTTATTCTGGGAGGCAACAGGGGAGATGAGGCGAGCGGGATGACAATCCATTTGAAACTGTGACCGAGCGCTTCAGGGGGTGAAGCGCCTCATTTCCATACATGCACACACACACACGAAGATTTAATTAACAAAAATGCCAATATATTCTGATACACAATATGGGAAGCGCAAATGCTGCACACTTAACCTTGTGTGAGGAGAGTAAGATGTGTGTTTGTGTGTATGAACCCAAAAACAGCAAGCGCACATTGAAATGTGTGTCTCAGTGTGAGCGTAGGTTTATGTATAATTGACAGGATGACACAAATTGAATAATTAATAGATTAAATTATTACTAAGTGAGGATGTATAGATACACTCTGGTCAGGTTTACAGCTAGATGAAAGAATGATGGGTTGCAAAGTAAATCCACACTTTTGGTAAATAAATTAAAGAAATAGCAAAAATCAATCGTGGCTGGTTTTGAGGCAAATTTATATTTTGGTCAAATGTTGGTTTCTTCAGTTTCTTCAGGTGAAAGGTATGTCTGTTTAAAGCTTTGCAGGTTTACAGGTTAAAAGTACATTTTTTGACTCTTTGAAAACATCAAGCCCTCCTACACCTGAGAGTAGGGCTGGGCGATTTGGCCAAAAATGTTATCAGGATAAAAACATTTCATATTGTTCGATATCGATAATTATCATGATATATGTCAAATCATTCTTCGTTCTTTCTAGTTTCAAGGCAGATTTTTTGCTCCTGAGTGAAAACTGAAGAAAACAGATGGTTAATTATGTGGTTAAATTTATCTTTATGGTCAGAATGCCATGAACGCTTGATGCCAAACAGTGGATCAATTCACAAGTCTGAGGTGGAACTTTTTTTGTTTTGTAAATATGGTCAGTTAATTTTTTGAGGCCTCTTTTTTTCCAACAAAATAAATATTTTAATAGAAAAATTAAGTGATAATTTATTTGTGATTCAAATGAATTAAAGCATTTATTGACGATATATTGAACATTTATTATATTGATGTTGAGCAAACTTATATTGCGATAATTATCATTATACCTGAGAGTTCACTCAGCAAGGTCAGAGGAACCAACCACAGTTCAGCTATTTTACTCACTTTAAACAATTAGTGCGGCTGGAAAATATATGCAACTGAATAACAAAAGAAGAACAGCAAAAGTGAAAAGTGAAAGAAAAGAGGAGCCTGCTGGGTAAAATCTAGACACATCATCATGTTGGGTTTGCATTCAGAGACATGCTTTTATTTAGCACTGAATTTTGTTGCTGCATCCTATTTTGCAAGTGAACATTGAGTGTTTGGCCTGACATCAAAACATCACAGTACAGTAAAGGGAGGCGAGCAGCTTCACTGGGTTATACAGTGTGTGTGTGTCACTGGGTTATACAGTGTGTGTGTGTGTGTGTGTGTGTGTGTGTGTGTGTGTGTGTGTGTGGCCTCTTGTGTTTGTGGTCTGGCAGCAGAACATTTCTGTTATGGTTACTGAAACAGACTCAAGAACGCTCTAATGGAATTAAGGAAAGATGCTGCCCTCAGTCACAGGGACACACGCGCACACTTGTGTATTGAGGGTATTCAGTTCTTAACCTTGACATTAAAGTCCCTTTTGCACTGTGTGTTTCCAGTTTGTTTGAAACAAATTGAAGAAATCATAATTTGTTGAAAGTGAGCATTGAAAATGCTGAAGATCTCACTTGTTTCTGCCCTTTTTCCCAACATCCTTTTACTTTCCTCCAACCCTCTGCTTTCTGTCTTTTTGCCTCACTTTTGACTCTCTCTTTATCACCGGTCTCTTTCAATGGCTTGGGTTTCTGCCATCATCTCCCTGTCACCAATGATCCTTTTCACTTGTTTGTCCTCCTCCTCCCTCTTTTTATTGCTGGTTTCTCTCCCTTTCTCTCTCCATTCCACACTAAAACACCCCAAAACACACCAGACCCCTGTCCACACTTATGTAACCAGATCCCCGACAAAAATTCATATTAATTTTTATTTATTCAACTAAAGAAAGCCTGTTTATTGTAAACTCCAGTAAACAGTTGTCTTTAGGAGGAAAGTTACAAATATTTGACATGAACATAAAATCTGAGTGAGATTATTTTGTTTTCTTGGTTGACAATAGTCACTGTATCAAAATATACAACAAAATGCAATAGAATCTGGGGGAAAGCTGGTTATTCAGAATTGATTCATGCCTTATTTTTAGTGACTACCACTGAAAATCTTCATGTGCATGTTCATTATATTTTTCTGTGCACTGTATGCGTAGATTATGGATATACTTATATAACTGGGTACACCGAGCATCTTCGGCACAATAAAATTCAATGAACTGTCAGTGATGCCTCCTTGATTCGCGGTTTATTTCTGCTCCACCAATGATATTTAAATATCTTTTATTTTTTATTTTTTTTGAAGAAACGTGTGTGACATATTTAAATTAGCACAACTCAAACTGGTAATCCCTCTGCTCCGCTGCCGTCTTCTCCGTCACCCTGCAGCCTCTCCAACATGACGGACCACTTAGAAAATCCTTCATCTGAGAAAGACGGGTTCAATTCACCACGGTGTTATCTTGTGAAACAGAGGAGCGTCAATACACCTGCCTCCGTTTCCATCCTCATCAGAAACCGGAGGACTGAACGACGGCTCGTTATGTAAGAGCTTATCAGTGGGCGGTTAGTGGTGGACTGGAAGCTGTAGCAACATACTGAATTTTTCCATTCTGGTGATAGTGGAGGGGCTTTAAAGCATTACATAACCCTTCCTTTCACACAGGGCCAAATATACCATACAGACACTGACAACAGCACCCAAGGGCACCCCCCCTCCCTCATCTCCCACCCCCGGCACCCAATCATTTTTCCTCCATCCTCCACCACCCTTTCTTCTTCTTCTTTTTTTAATTTCATAATCCAGGCACTGGCAGCGATGTGTGACGTGGGGTAATGTTATCAGGGCCGGGCAGGACGGCGAGCTGATCCTATCCGGTTAATTGGAAGTTGTTTCCGAGTTTTCACGGCTGGAGACGGGGATGGGAGCGGCTCGGGAAGGCAAACACGAGTCCGTCAACGTAACATGCTCATGACAGGCGAAGGAAATGTGTTAGAGGGAGAGAAAGACAAGGGAATAAAAGGAGAGAAGCTTCACGTGTGTTACAACCTGTGTGGACACACATAGTGGATCTAACAGCGTCGTTATGATGGAAAAAAACATGTTGCTGTCATGTCAAAACTCATCAGTCCAGTTTTGCTGATTTTCATTTTAAGCTTAAAAGGCCGGCCGTATTCTTTGTTTATTATTGTCAACACTTATCTTTCAGAATTTTTTAATTTGTATTTAATCACCTCTCAAATATATAGTTTCATGTTTTAAAAAGGCTCTGTAATATAATAACCAGGAGGAGATTGTCCACTGGCTGAGGACTATTTTCAGCAGCGCATTAATCCACATTTGGTGCTCTAGTGAGTATTTGGGGCAGCAGGACTGTGTTTATAGGACTGAGTCAAAATAAACTAGTGTTTCTGGTGATGAAGGAACATGTCACCCTGTGCAGCGGTGAGGCTCACTGATGTGTGGTGGCTTCATATTTACCACACAGACATGAGAGTGGTATCAGTCTCCTGGGGGGGGGGGTGATTAGATGGCCAGAGGGTGAAAGCCAGGCTGGGAATGTTTCGCCATGACAACGGGGAACCCCGAATCTTTGCGGCAAGTGCCATGGGATCTTTAATGACCACAATGAGTCAAGACCTCGGTCTCCCATCTGGGCACTGGCCAAGCCCAAACCTGCTGAGCTTCAGTCATTCCAGCCTGCTCTCACGCTCAGGCGTCACATATACACGCAAAACGGCGATTTTGCGCCTGAAGCAAAACGAAGCAAACTACAGACAACATGCAGGTCTGAATTCAGCCTGACTGATTTCCACGGAAACTTTACCACCACTGAAACCCTAGAAACCCGGTCCAGGTTTTGGTTCCTGAACCCCGAAACAGACCAGAGTGAAGTTTTACAAAACAGAAATTAAATGAGCTTTAACGTGCTCCAATGAAATCTCATGAGTGCACATAATAAATCACAGTTTTCCCCTTTAACCTATTTCAAGAAAGGATGTTAAAACCCAAGTCATTCTTAGTGGTCAACACACACTCGTTGCCCCTAGGAAGCCTTTCACCCTGTACTCGATGAGCCGAGCCTCAGGACACTCGACTGGAAAAATCAATAGAGAGAACTGGACGAACGCACCACGATGGATCCCTGACAGGAGCTGTTTTCACACCAAGTTAGTACGACTCCACCAGAACAAGCATCTTCATCTGTCAGCAGTCTGTGAACAGAGTGCAGCGAGTTCATCAAAGCCATTCAACTTACTGAAACACAAAACATCTGTTTTTTTTTCCAAGGATAGATATTGTCCAAATATTTATACTTTATATAATTTATTTATCAATGCTTTATATGTATTGACTACTCAAAATATTACCTGATATATTTCAAAAAGCATGAGAGACCCAAACTCATCAAAAATCAGCGACACATGTTGGCAGACATGTTTGCTGTTATAGACCTTCAGTGTAAGATTGGTGCAACAGTGCAGGTGTTCAGTGTATGAACGAGTAAATCTTTCACTACTGTCACTGACTGAATGGGGAGCAGTGAAGCTCTTCACTGGTGACGGAGAGCGCCGCTGACAGCTCAGCCGTGACGCACCGTACGTTACTTCCTCATTAAAAGCTTATTAAAAGACAATGAAGCCACAGAAACGATCATAATCCGATAACTCAGTTGTAAATAATAGGCTGCTGAGATACTAAGCCTTTGTGCAGCGCTGGATTTGTACTGAACCGAACGTAACCACAAACAGAGCGAAGGTACAACTGAACGATTCAGTCATGTGAAATGTGCATTTGAATGACGATACAACCTCAAAGCTTAATCAGTGGCTACAAATCTTTGAACTGAAGAACAGCAAAGTTATTTGTGATTTCCACCTTTAGTCACAGATACTGCGTGTAGACACTAATGTGATCTTTAAAATTATTCTGATTAAAAAAGTTTTTAACTCGTGGAAAAATGGTAAAATCCAAGTGATTCTTCACACTGCTTCACTTGGGTCAATTCAAATAGTTTCTTCGCGCACACGCGCACGCACACACACACACACGTGGACAAACATTTTCCTTTTTGTTTTTCTTGAAAAAAATGCCACAAAATAAGCCAGTCATGTTTCAAAAAGTCACCAACGACAGAATATTCACTTGGCAGACGTTGGTGACTGAATTAATGATGAGCTACTAACGGGCCTTGCTCTCAGACCTGCCAGGCAGCGACTTCACCGCTCAGCGACATTATTTATTCATGTGACTCCTTGGTGATAAATTATTCCCTCAGCACAGACTGGAAGGCGGAGGAGGGATACATGCCTCCATTTAATTTTCCTGCTTTGAAAAGTGACCGACCCGCCTCGGATGTCGAAGGGGCGTCTGTGAAATTACGTTGCATTGTGGAAGCTAATTTTAACTTGAATATTTTATATGTTAATAATACTTACTATGGTTTATTATAGCACTGACTTCCTGCAGGTTAGACCTCATGACTGATTAAATATTACACCATTTCTTCACATGTCATTCCATTTCTGCCATGCGTCTATGTGATTCAGTATCTGGTCGAGACAGCCCTCTTGAGTAGCAGTAATTGCTATAAATCCGGTTATGGTCAGAACAGCTGTTTATAACTAAATTAAATATCTGATTATCTGATATACCCACTTATGGACTGGTTGTGTGGCCACACCCAGATCCTTTTTCAGCTTTTGCTCTGTCTGCCTCTTTCTTTGTTCGCCTGCTCATTTGTTGGATCATTTGTTTGTTTCTCTCACTATTTGTTGTGCCTTTTGGCGTTTTGTTGGTTTGGTAATATATCTGTTTATGCTCAGTATGTGTGGAGGTGGGAGGACTCTTGGGGTTTTGCAGGGGGGTGGATGCTTGCCTGTGCTTTTGCGCTCATGTTTTTGCTCATTTGTTTATTTTTGACAAATAAATAGGTAGATATATAGTTGGTAGGACGGTGGCTCTGTTAAGGCAGGATGGATGGCTACCTCTAAAGACCATTAACCCGAGGTAAAAGGAACAACAGTGTCTTTCCCTGCCTGGCACTTGAAGACTTGGTGCCAGACTGTTCCTGTGAGGTCGCGAGCTCAGCCATAAGTCTACAGAGGGGGGGGGCCGACAACTGACCACCACGATGACTTGACTGTGACTAACGGGGTTCATTGAGAAAACATGTCAGTTCATGACAAAACACCTTTCGTCTTCCATCAGAGGGCGTGACAGGAAATAAATTGTGAGTCTATTGTGTGAAGAGAGGGTCACGTTTGCCTTCAGTCAAACGACAGAAGCCTTCACAAAGGATGTGATGTCACGGCTCTGACGTAGTAATAAATAAATACTGATCGATACAAGCTGACAAGACTGATCGATGGTCACAGACATGGACATTAAATCTTAATCTCACTCGCGTAAAAAGAATGAATAAAAGAAGTGTTCATGTTTATTCACGCTCTCCAGCATTCCTCTCTCCATCTGTTTCCATCTCTCTTCCTCCACTTTGTTGCACTCTGACAACATCTCCTTCCTCTTCTATTGTTTGAGTCTCTCTTTGTAGAGTCTCAGCCTCGTTCACTTTTCTTCATGTGCACTTCCTTCAGAGAAATGAGTTGGTTATTAGATCTGCTGTGTTGGAACTCGAGGTGCATTTCTTTCCCACCTCCAACACTTCCTTCTTTCTTTCCTTTATACTTTATTAAAACCACTGTAACTAGTAACGTAAATTCATTTAGATGTGTTTTCGTATCATATAAAGAGAAAATTGTACATGATTTTACGATTGAATCATGAAAATACAGGTTTGCCTTGTAATATGGTTTGAAAAAAAATGCTATACCCTTCTCTATATTTGTTGCGTCCTACGTACATACAAAATAATTTAAATTAAGAGTTTGCACCATCAGTTATGAATCTAGTGCATGCATCTGCATCTTATTTAAATATTGAGAAATTCTGCGCTTTTTTTGTGAAATTTTGCTAATTTTAATATTTATGAGCACTTTGGCAACCCAGTGAGACGGCAGAGTCTGGGACCCTACACTTCCAACAATGCAGCCACATTATGCCTTTTGTCAGGCCCTACCTGCACACCTCCGCTTTGTAATACAAACTCTCCTAGCAACTGTTTGCAAGGGTTGAGTTGTACTAACTATGGCAAGTAAACTCATTTTGGTGTATTAAATGTAACATCTGTGGAATTCTACTTTTGAAATAAAAAAAAAGATCTGTCTTCCAGGATGGACAGACATGATGCAGACAGATCTCAAAATAAGACATACAATACAGTAAAGATATATGTATATGTATATATATATATATATGTAAGATATGTATAAATGAACACCATTGAAAAATTCTTTAAGGATATTTAAATGTTTTTTTATGGAAGGTATCACTTTTAGGACTCAGTAACAAACAAAATAAGGTCGGAGGAGAGAGAGATTATCATATAAAGAGGGAAAGTGAGGCAGACATATGGAGGCAGGTTTTGTTTGCAGCTGAAACTCACTGTATGCAGTGTGTTGAATATTACGTAATTAATGGAGCAATTAGCTGCAATAGTACGGAGCGCTCACTCAGCCATCTGTTCAGATGACAAACAACGAAATCGATACCGCGCCGAGTCCCGACGCTCAGCCGCTGTTCAGGCTGTCAACCATTAAACAAACCATTCAGAGGAAATCTGAGGCGGCCCTGAAAAACACTGAGGGAGTCTTTTGTTTTCATCTTTACCTGCATTTATCAGGTATTTTCTCTGGATTCCTTTGGCCTGATCCTGCTTTCCATTCACCGTGTTTGTCTGTGTGCTAATTGCTGGATTATAACAGAGTACTACGCAGGTGTCACTTTAACAGCTTAACCAGGTTATCAGAGTTAAATTAAGAGACTCGGGTTGGCGTAAACATAACCTGATTACAGGGCTGGTTATTTGTCTTTTATATGACTGCAGTCGGATTTCTTTTTCTGTTTGGAGACTGAAGCAAAGTGGGGATTTAACAAGGAAACAGGTTTGCAACACATTTTAGAGAGAACAGCTCTCATGAAAACTGCAAATAACGGAATTTATTTTTTACTGCTTTTTTGTGCTCACCTTAAGGTCACTGAACAAAAGCAAAAGTATTCCACAATATTTAGGGACATTTTACAGTGTAATCACAGAGCTTTATCTAAAGCTGCTCTCATATCTAGTTGTAAAAAGAAGCAGGGGACTGACCTCGCGAGAAAAACAGCATTGTTTATTTGTTCAAATGCTTGAAATCACTTTTGTTTGCCTTTTCTGATTAAGACACCGTTGATACCGTCTGTCCTCTCCCAGAAGCAAACTCCTAAATCCTCATTCTTTTAAATAAGGCAAGTTTAGGGACGCAGCAAGCAAGGCTGCCGATGCAGAGGAGGCGGGAAGAAAGCTGAACCAGGCTCAACTTCTGCCAAAACGCAACACCATTTGGGAAGACGATTGACTTGGTCAGTCACATATGTGCAAACCCACGTTCTGAGTAGATCACTTTGAACGCCTTATTCTGCTGCTGACCTCTCGACCGTTGCAACAAAAGATAACTTCCCAGAGTAGTAAAAAGCTCTTTCTGAGTTTTACACTGCAGAACCTCTCAGGGAGGATTTGGGTCAACAAACTGACTTCAGCACCACAGAACGCAGTTTACTTCCCATGTTTTACCAACACTCTACACTGGTTTTTCTAACGATGAGGGTGATCTTTCCTAACCGTAACTAATGACTTTAATACTATGAATCATTCTGAAAGGTACTGATAAATTACTTATTTGTCCTGTTTGTGAAAAATTCACAGACGGAGGGAGCCCCAGTGACAACCATGGCGCCAACATGGCAGAAAGATGATGTATGTGGTTGACATTTCTGCGGTATAACACGAGGCGGCGGCTGCACTCATCAATCAGGCTATAATCTCTGTAGCGCTCATCAGCAGGAATATAAATCAAATACTTCTAAAAACAAGAAGTGCAATGAGCGTCGCCCAAACAGTCTGACTTTGGTTGATCTAAACAAAGTGATGATTTTCATGATGTTGAGTTTGACAACGTTCAAATGTTTCAGCAAACTAAAGCATCAAAATTGAAAGGTGAGCTGCCATTTTGCCGAAGTTTGACTATCACACACAACAAAGCTACATCTGCGTTTGAATAGTGGACAAACATCTTGATATACATTCTTAGGCAGTTTTCAAAAAACCATCCTGGGAAAGTTTGGAAATCTCTGACTGAAGCGAAGCAGCTGAGGAACATGGAGAGAAAGTAAAACTAACACCAGCACTTCCTCACAAAATGAATGACGGGATGTTTTTTAACATATGAGTGAACATTCTTACAGCGTAAAGGAGGATGATTTGCATGAAATATGTAAAAAGCAGAAAAGACAAACAAACAAACAAACAAACAGGCGTTCTGCGAACAAAAACGACCGGAGAGAAGGCGACTGGTGATGAACTGGAATCAAACCGCTGGTGACATTTTCAGAGTGAATTCATTCAGCCTGAAGACAAAAGACTCATAAAGACAAAAGATCCTCAAACGCTGCCGACACGTTCACCTCTGACAGACACACTGAGATGCCGCTCATTTGTTGACATTTAATTATCTGCTGATATTTTACTGTTTGCTTTGATTCACAATATCATTCATCCGTCTATCCATCACCAGTCCACATAGTTTTCATCCTCAAGGTATTCATCCGTGCATTCGAGAGCCCGACCGATGTGGGATTGTTAAGTGCGACACTGATTTTTAGCCGAAATATCGGCCGATAGTTTTTCCCCTTATTTTAAGAAACGCATGACATAAATAAAGATTATTCCTAACATGCACCAACATGACTTTTTTATTGTTATATATAGTACTCAAGGTTTTGATGAATAAGGGGCAAATAAAACTACAGAATTTTGTTTTTAAAATATCTGATTTGTTAGAAATTATCGAGTCCTACTACTAATGAACATTAAAGTAAATAGTGTTTGTAATGTGGGGGCCAGGAAAACAGAAGCTATAAAATGATATATTACTACTGTTGTTACTACTACGAATAATACCATATATATCATCATATCTATTTAGGGTGACCAGATGAGATTGAGATTGAATGTCAATGAACATTAACACGTGAAAATCAAAACACAACGCTAAAATTTATTATTTCACCTGTCTGTTATGAGGAAAAACACAGCTGTGGACATATGAAGGTAAGTCAGGAGCTTTTACCTGATTATTAAATTTTTTTTTTATTCATGCCATCAGTGTAGCGTCACACCTGTCACATCTCTCCGCCGTGGCTGCCTGAAGCTGCACATTCGCTGTCCTCGTGACTGTAACTTCCACAAACGGCAAGAAAACAAAAAGGGGAAAAGAGCACGACGAGTGTAACAACGCTGCTGACACAACGGGACGTCGGGTCACCCTGTATCTAATGTCAATGCCATAATAATAAAGATAAACTCTCCTATGTAGGCGAATAATTATGTTTTGTGATGCAATAGTTATTACCTTACATATAATCTGCCACAATCACTACTTTCTAAAACACGTCGTCTGTGGTACAGTGACACGGAGGAAACGCTGCTGTTTAAGTAGTCTAATACTAAATGACTGTCTACAGTGAGGAGCTGCAACTTTGAGAGTTCACATTCAAAAGAAGAGTTAATGTTAGAGAACTTTGTTAGACAGGAAGCCGTGTTAGGGGTCTGCTCCGGTTTAATCATTTCTGACACGCCGAAGCAGCTCGCAAATATATTTAGAATACATCAAACACTACGGTTTATCGCTCATTAACGTCCTCCACTGATAAACACGCCATTGGCTTTGTGGCTAATTTAGCAGCGTTAGCTGCCGTACATTATGTGTCATTATATTTAGAAGTAATGACCTTGGGAGAAATGAGAGGACCGTTCACTAGAAATGCCGCACTGTTTCAGAATAAATCTACAATCTGTCAGCGTAACGTGAGCCTCCACCGCTCACCTAGTCCTCTGTGTTGAGGGTTCTTTTTATTATTATTTAAGTCATGTAATTGACATGACAAATTAACAATTCTCCATAAGCAGTGAGTGTGAAAGCTACCAGGAGCTCCAGCAGACTGCGGCAGAGACGTTTTAGAGGAGACACGCCACCTAATCACATTCTCAATACAACTCTATGGGGAAAGCCCGTAACGGCAAAGACGGCGGTTATCCCGCTTCGCCTGCTTTTAACAGCCAAGCGGGAATCATACTTCAGCCAATCGTGTGGTGCCACTGACGTAAGGGTCTGTTTTTACTGCGCAGGAAGTGGTGACGCATGTGCAGAAGTATAAATGGTCGGGAAAAAGCTTTTAAAACCTTATTTTGGGGCAAAGTTGTCAAACTTTTTCAGTGATTTTTTATCAGATTTTAATGCTGATTCTGTTCATGTAGTTTTTATGTCCTGGTGACCTGTGAAAGTGCAGCTCTGGCTCTCTGCGCATTCATTCAGCCTCGTCTTGTTAGTCTGAAATAGTTGCCCAGAGGCGTTGCCAAGATGGCTGCCGAGTTGCAAACTTAAGGACTTTGACTGCGGTCAGCTGATGTTTTGTTCTGTGGTGCTGCAGTGTTGTTAACAGAGGAGCTGCAGAGCGCCCTCTGGTGGGCAAACTATGCAACACTCATAACCTGAGGGACGAATCCGACTCTCTGTTTCTCTTTAATAAAAGTCATATCGGCTGTTACAAACACCGATGCAGATATAACATATATCGGCCGATAATCTCTGCAAAACAATAAATCGGTCGGGCTCTAATGGATTCTGCTAGAGGTGGAGGAGTATTTAATTTACTTAAGTAAAGGTATTAATACCAGACTGTAAATATATGTACCATTTTGGGTTAAGTTTAGATTATTACCAAGACATTAAAATGACTAATAGGGAAAGCAGCAAGTGTTCACATTTGAGAAGCTGGAGCATTTGTACTGAGGTACAGTACTGAAGTTACATTCCTCCACTGCTTTCATCACCATCAATCATCATCCGTCTATCCATCTGTCCATTCCTACATCACTGCATGAATCACACGCCCCTTATCTTTCCATATCTCCATCATCCAAACATCTGTCAGCCACTCAGTTTCTCCAATATTCATCACTCCATTATTTTTTCCCTCATTCATTTATCATGTCCATATTTTTCTTCCTGTCCCTTAATCCATCCACCTGTTCATCCATCCATCATCTATCGATCATCCATGTATATTTTCTTTTTGGCCCCGTTATGTTGGCCACTAATCCACCTAATAACTTTATCTGTCATCCGCTCTTCTTCCTATTTATTCTTCACGCAGCTGTTTTTTTAGTCACTTAATCATCCATTCACTCCATCTATCTAGTTCACCATTCTTCTGCAAAGTTCTCCAACCACCTTTCATTTTAGTGACCATCAAGTTAGTGACGTAAGTTAAGTTACTTACGTAAGTTATGAAAGTAACACAAGTATATAGGGACTGGGGGCTGCACCACGAAGCAGGATTTGAGCTTATCCAGGTAACTTTGGCTTTAACCCTGCTGGGTTTTCAGCACCATGACGGTGGTTCACTTCTTAGCGGGGTGTATCTCCATGGTAACTTATGCTGAATGGCTAACCTGCTCTGGAGCAGGTTATGTTCCAGATAGGAGATAAACTGAAAACGCCACCTACTGACCAATGAGCTCTCTTGGAAAATGCCATCAGCATCTGTAGGAAATCATACAGACTGTTTTATAGTTTTCTTCATGTTTGCTGCGGTGATGTGGAGAAACCTTTAAACGATATCATCCTACAGAGACTGATAGAAAATCCCTGTAAGTTTGTATTACAGATTTTTACAATAGCCCACAAACAAGCTTTTGTATTTTCACACAGTCTTTCACAGCTGTTAAAATAAATGGGTTTAATTTTTCTTATGTGTGAATATTATGAGCAGTTTGGTAGGGATATTGAAATAAATTTTAATATGAACGTAGGCTACTAATTTAGGTTAGCAGATTTCTTTTAGGCTACGGTTGAGTATGTGCTGTGACTGCCATACCAATGCAAGAGCCTGGCTCTTAGGCGTTGCGGTCAAGTTGCGCGTTTGGTACCCTGTAGACCCGGGTTAACATCTGGGTGGGGTTACTGCTCTTGTAGAGACGGGTCATGTTTCGCCTCACCTTTTGCGATGTGGGCGCAGGTTATGAGGTGAGTTTTCAGCAGCCTACATGTTGAGATTCAGTCTTTCAGCGACTATGTGAGCACATTTTATGGCATCAATCGAATTTTGGAATTCAGTGCCTGCAGACTTTTAATGTGGAAACTATTAAAGACAAGGCTACGTCTGTTCATTTAGGCATTCATACTGTTGGATTTTCTGTCTCCCTGCGTGTGCCAGCTGCAGCCAGGCTTCTAACACCATGTCGTATTTCTGTTGTCTTACAGTTTGCTCTTCATTTGTAAAATATGACGCTCTGATGCCAGTGAATTTGAAATTCATGTCTGCGATTGGTCATCTGCTGCTAACACCGCCTCTTTTATGTGAACGCGCTCACGGCTGGATCGGGAAACCCTGGGTTGATAATCAGCTTCGTGGTGCCGCTTATCCCGACCAAGATTGTTAGGGTAAGTGGAGCCAGATAACCAAAAGATATCCTGGGTATGTTGTGCACTCGCTTCGCGGTGCAGGCCCCTGGAGTTTCTAACCATCTCACAATAAAATGCTGCGTTGGCATCCATGGTGTTGAAAGATGCACTTGGTAGATGTGCTAAGTGCTGACCTGAATCTCACCCGTCCTGATGAAAATGCTTATGGTGCGTGTCTAAGTGCATATATATGCTTCAATGTGTGGTACATTTTAGGGGTTTGAACACATGGTCACTTTATGTTAATTAGCTAGCTGGATAAAAGTGACAAAATGACAAGCAGCAGTCGACTTTTCATCCAACAAGACCTACGGTCGTGGGCTGGAAATGAGAAGCTTATTTTGTTTCTTCTGTGTAAAATCACAGAACCAAAATAACTTGGGAAAGCTTTTTATGCAGTTTAAATGAATGAATGATTTATTTTAGGACAGTGACTCAAGAGACAAAAGGACTAAAATATCCAAGAGCAACAACAGCAGAATCTGTTGTCACTGAAAATCAAAGCATTAATGCCACAAAACCATAACTCATTGACTCAGGCTACGTTTCAAGCCTCATATATGTAGCTGCATAGATCTCCTCCTCCTCCCCTCAGGCGGTGGAGGACGGAGGGGGGGGGGAAGGCTATATATCACCAATGAGGCATTCGTCCATTTTTCTTGTGGCTGGGTGGCTGAAGGGAGAGAAAGGGGGGGGGGTACAAAGAGAAAGGGAGAATAACGAAGAGAAATGAGGACAGAGGGGGGAGCGGAAAAGGGGGAAGGGTAGGAAGAAAGGATAGAGAAAAGAGGAAGATGATTGGGTGGGAAAAATGAGAGACAAAAATATGAGAGGCTTCAGTAAATGCAGAGAGATGGAAAGAGGGATGAGAAAGATAATTTATTATATGAAAGAGGAAAATGTGGTGGCGGAAAAGACATGAGGAGAGAACTTGTGACAAAAAATATGGATGGGAGGAATGTGTGGCAAAGAAAAGAGAGGGAGAGGAAGGAAATGGAGACAATAGCAGAGTGAGAGAGAGGAAATGAGTGACGTAGAGAAAGTTACAGAGAGTGAAAGAAGGAAGGTAGGAAAGGACTGAGGAGGTCATAGTTGGAGGACACGAAGGAGATAAGGAAGGTGGAGAAGAAACAAAGAGGCAAGAAGCCCACTTAGCAGTTCTATGTGGCCCCGTAATACAGCTTGTGATGGCTATTAGCCATGTTTCAAAACTTTCAGAATACCATAAAAAAGCTTAAAAACTGAACACATGAACACGTTTTCTTGATGCAGCTACACCAAAGGCAGCTTTTCAGACAGTGGTGTTGTCTGTCATCTTTTGTTGAAAATACTTGCAGTGAAAGTAACTGAGAAAGAATGCGTCAATACTAAAATTGTCCAAGTGTCCATGCTTTAAGCACCGCCAATGAAATTCCATCCATCTGCATTGTTTTGGGTGGGGTGGGGTGGTGGGGGGGGCACAGACATCTCAGTGGCAGATATCTTCAGCACACAAACCGTTTGTTCTGAGACAGCTGACACCTGAGATGTCAGCCACATGATGAATGGTGGTCCTACATTCCTGTTTCACTTCACGATCTGGTGACTCGCTCGAGGGCGACTCGACAGTTTGTTGGCTTCACAGGTGCTAATTCTAGCTGTAGTCACAAGTCACCTGCTAACAGCTACAAAAAGCACCTAATTTCCCTGGTCAGCATGTGAGAACCCCAGAGACCAAACACCTGTTCTCAGGTTTCAACACTTGCAGGCCGCTGGGTGCAGGAGGACGGTCGAGGTCAGGCATTAATGTTCAGTGAATGGAAAACTGATTGATGTGACGGGATTGAAACACTGGTGAAGGTGCTAATCGTGGTGTTCTTAGTAGTCCGTGTCATATATTGACATTCAATCAAGAGACTATGTAATCTGAGTGCTGTGTTGCGGTGACAAACCCACAGAGAGTTATCGCCTACTCTGCAGCTCTGCTGAGTTTTCCAGCTTCTTTTCTGTCAGTTCGGTCTCAACAGAGGAAAATCTCTGCGTCTGTTGGATGTGTAACTTTTTGAGGTTTTGCACTCGGGTGATGAAAAAGAATCTAATAATACATCTTTATGACAGTAGTGTTATCAAACTAATAAGGACATCTTCCTGAAGTTACTGTTAACAAGGTATCTACAAAAAGTGGAGACAACTGGTAACATTTACTGGCTCTTGTTCTCTACACAGAATGTAATGCACTTTGTGCTTTTGTATTGCAACCTGTGGGGCTCAGTAAAAACAGGGGGACATGTAGATATGCATATGTCCAAATCCACACGTTTTAAATAAGTTCTTCACACCCCTACTGCCCTAAATTGATAATTCCTTCCAAATTTAGAAAGCATTACCTGCTCACATCCACAAAATATCATTGTTTTAATAATAATAATAATGATAATAATAACAAATGGCAACAAGTAATCAAATCGGTTAGACCAAGTGGTGTGAAATATACCAAAATGTTCTAATTGTTGAAATAAACAAATTCAATTCATAAGTAGTTTTTTTTTTAATGCTTTAAATTCTGTGGATCAACCTGTGAGTCATTAGTACTTTTATTTTTCAGGCTGATAAACTGAAAGGCTCAGAAAAATTATTTATAATATAATTACCTTTAAAATGGCCTTAAAAAGGACCCATTCGCTGTTGACTGTGTTCACGTGTTATCTGTCGAGTTGTCGAATACCCGTGTGATTGTGTGGGATTGTTTTCGCCAGAGTCTGGATTAAATTAGAAAACAACTGAATTCAAGTCTGAAGCAGTGAAAACTGTTCTACACAGAGCAAGCAGGAGACAAAGCAAAAATACTGCAGCAAGAACACAGAACCATGGACGAGACAAGAAGTCAGCAGCGGTTGGTCTGCTGGAGGACGGAAAACAGCTCCAAATGATTCCTCAACAAATTTCCACCAGCGAGAAGCATTTCTTTATGTTGAGAGTCTCAAACCCAGTTTGGTCTTCATATTAAAAAATTATATGGTCTTTTACAATAATAGTTAAAAAGTTCAATTCTAACCTTACGTACACTGTAACATGTTGTGCAGTGCTTTGAATACAAGTGTCCACCATGAAGGAAGAGAAGCAAGCCGATACTCTGAATTAGTAATCACAGCCTGTGTGGCTCAGTGTTTGTTCTTCTTCTGTTTGTAGAGGACAGAAGTGCTCAGAGAGACAAACACTACATAATGCATTGAGAGCTGAGTGGTTTGTCTTCAGTCGGACCGTCTGCTCCCTGGTGTAGGACAGATCTGGGTTAAACGGACTTCACAGAGTCACGGCAGACATCGTGTTTCTGCAGCACCGACAAGGTCACGTCATCACGAGGGGACCGTGACAGTCGGAACCAGATTTAATGGCAATCTGCTTACTAATTACTCAGATATTTCAGACTGGACCCACTGACTGTCAGACGCTCCCACATCCCAGGAGTCACGCAGCGAAATAATTTGGGGCCAAATACCAAATAACAGACATTACAGTAATATTAAGGATGAATGCTAAATCACCAGCAAATAAAATGGCTCCATCTCCCTGATCTTATCGTGTTTTCCTCAAATTGGAAACTTATGACGTTTACAACATTAATTTATTTTTATTCAACCTTTATTTAAGCAGGCAAGAACAAAGATTCTTATTTTTTAACCACGACCACAACAAAAAGTCCAGATGTTTCCCTTCTCTTTGCAGAACTGCAACATTTCTAAATCTTAGTAAGATTAATTATCTTAATTGAAGGCAAAATATACTTGTTTTTTGTCTGACAAGATATTTTTATTTTTATATATTTTACACACACACACACATATATGTATATGTATATACGTATACATATATATATATACATATACATATATGTATATATATATATATATATATATATATGTATGTATGTATATCTTACCAGGCGGCTTTTATGTCAGAGAATTCCACTTGTTTCAAGTTTTTTTGGCCTTAAGTAGCAGGTGAAATGTTCTTGTTCTGTTGGCAGATAATTTTGCTTATTTTAAGTAAATTTTCCCCAATTTTAATGCTTTTTTTCTTGTTTTTGAGAGCTCAGTTTTTGCAGTGTAACTTGTTTTTTTGGGCAATAGTTAGACTTTATGAAGATGGTGCTCATTTCTTTGTATGTTCAGACGTGGGGCTTCAGTTTAACTCTCCTTTCTCCATTTGGTGATTCCCATAAAAGGAGCAAATGTGAGCCAAGTGAACCCTCAGGGAGCTCAGGATACAAATAAGCAGAAGAAATGGAACAAGCACACAAGTTGTTTTATACCTTCAACCAGCAGCGGTTGCTTTTTGGATCACCATTTCTTACCCATGGCAACACTGACAGCAAGAAGTCAACGTTAAAAATACAGGTTAGGAAAATATCACGGTAAACTGCTTTCTGTGATGTGAGATGAGAATCTAATTTTAAAGGAGCCCTGGACTGGAACATAGTCTCATGACAAGCCAATCAGAGACAGAGAGCAGTCCCTGGTATGTAAATCTGTGAATATAAATGCTGTTTTTTTCTTCCTTCGGCTATTTTTTTCCTGTCAGTAAGCGTTCACTGCATCAGGGTTAAGAGGGCTGTGGTAAGTGGCCAGCAGCATGCTGGGAGGGTGGGTGGTGATGCTGTGTGGGCGGGAGGTTCGCTACGCCTGCCAACTGCTCAAGTACAGAGATAAATGTTGCTGAGAGATGGAGAGCTGGAACCACATATATATATTTATGGTTCCCAAACGATGTATCCTGCTGACTTTTCCTCTAGCAGCACTATGACGTTGATGTTTGTGGGTTAAATATATCTACTACCACTGAAATGCCACAAAGTTTGGTACACACATCTGTGCACCCCTGTGGAAGAATTGTTATACCTGATAATGTTCTCCTGAGCCTCAGCTGTACTGTGAGTTTAGTGCTAATTAGCCATAAACTTTCAGGGGCCAACTATGCAAAGATAGTGAACATGGTAAAAATTACATACCTGCCCAAACCTTAACACTGTCATTGTGATCATGTTGATGTTAGCATGTAGCTCAAAGCACCTCCGTCTGCTTAGAGCCTCACAGAGCCAGCAGAGTGGCTGAAGACTCTTAGTCTTGTTCCCAGTTAAGTGATAATTGTTAACATTTAGATAAAAGGCAGGTCAGAAGCTCCCAGAGCCAAAGGTGTCTTCAAATTAGTATTTTGTTTGACTAGCAATCCGAAACCTCAAAATATTCCATCAGAACCGGCCCTAGACCTTCGGGGGCCCTAATGAAAATTCAGCTGGAGGCCCCTCGGACTGTGATCTACTATGTTTGATGTCAAACAGGAAACGTATGATACCACCGGCGCTACTGAGCCTAATGGAAGTGCAAGAGCCAGCAGACACTGATGAACTTAGTGCTGAATATAAAGACAATAATCTGATTATAACTGACCAAAGATTAAATCTTTAATAAAAAGCCAAACAACAGTTTAAGAGACAAAAACTACAAAACAGCTTCATTTTCTCAACCAGCTTCTTTATGAGTGATCCAAACATGTAATGATAGAAAAGACATTCACTGTCCGAGTCTATTTTTTTGAAAACTCTAAATGTTTCTGCCAGCCTGTGCCGGTTTTACTGCTCAACACATCAAAATGTAACTGGTCATTAGGGACTGACGGCTGGATCAGCTGGATCCACAGGTGTGGTAGTAAGCACGATGGTACTGCTCTCCACAGGTACAGGCACAGGTGGACCTATGAGGGAGATTAACACAGAATATAAGTAGTTGAAATTTTAGTAGGTTGACATGTTCATACACGGGGTGAATAATACTTCATCTATTGTTGATGTAGGCCTGAACTTACCGGCCATGTCAGCTTGACATGGCCGTGTTCAAACCTGGCCTACCTGGTTTTGTTCTGTTAAATGCCGTATAACACCAGATGTAAACAGCTCAGCTCCATAGACAATGTCAGAATATTCCTAGAAGAACCACACTAGATTTTACTTGTCATGGACCAATTACGACCCGTTACTGAATGTAACACGGGAGTTTAAAGCGACTGTGGCGGCAGAAAACAGAACGGGAATCTCGAAAAGTAAATACAGCAACATGCACAAGTGCAGGCTGTAAGTGTCCAAAATATTTCAATAAAAACAAACGTGCAAAGGTGCAAACGTACTGTATATTGAAACGAAAACGCAGTATAGTGTGGATGGGGCCTTTACTAATACGATTTAATCCTATACTATGGTGTAATATTACTACTATATCAATTTTATGCAGTTTGGAAAAGTTGTGAAGCTAAACGTTAGCAAGCATAGTGTTAGCATTGTTAATACCAGCGTGGTTAACTAAAGCTGATGTAAGACCTTTAGTTCAGACTATCTAAAAATCTAGCAGAGGAAAATGGAGCCTGTGGGCTTACGTACCTTTATCTTCTTGGCTCCTCTGCTGCCTTTTTACATGTCCAGACAAACATGAGCTTTACTGACCCAGCATAAGGAGTGGCAGGGTCAGTGTCACGGGGAGGTCCGAGCGAGCTGACCAATCAGAGCAGCTGATTTTTTTATAGTATATAGCTAAATTAAATAACCACTATGCTTATAATGGTGCGTAGTACGGAGAGCTGCCCCTCTGCTGGCCCCGGGGCCCTTTGCCACTGCAAAGGTCACTTAGTGGCTCGGCCGGCAGCAGTAAGCTGGAAAAGTAGGTGTTTGGCATTTTGGCTCGAAAATGACTTAATTGAGCGATTATCAAAATTATTATTGATGTATTCTTGTGGAGCAGCTAATTATTTCAGCATTTCAGTCTTTGTGGAGGGAATCTGATTTCTTCTTTTAATGCATGTGGTTAACAGATAAGGTACGTTATAAAATCTGAGGCTTTGGCCTTTTGACATTTCCTCTTCAGTGGCTGCTTGTAAAGTTCGATGGAGGCTGAAGCCTGTAAACTCTTGTAAAACAGTTCAGATGAAAGCTTTATCTGAATGCTGAATGCTGCGACTGTACGACTGTAGAGTCGTCCACATTGGGTGGAATAATAAAAATGTGTGTTTGTGCATAGGGGTGGAGGGGCAGGGGGTTTCTGTGGGTGGGGGGAGTGTATAATCAAGTTATGCTCAATATAGCTCTTCCTGCTCGACAAAGTGGATGTGACAGCAGGAACAAAGGATGATTAGCATTAAACACAGAGCTCTGGAGCTCACAGTGGGTCACTCACTGCCCCACACTGACAGGAAGATCAGAACTGAGTTTAAAAATACTGAGAGATCTTAGAGAAGCCCCACATACAAAGACTTAATTTAGAGAGGGTGTATTCGCCGATTGTGGAGCTTATTGCACGCTGCAGGAAGCCGGGAAGATGTGGTGGATCTCATTCTGATGTACTTTGGTGGTACATAAGTAAATAATAAAAAGGTCAGCCAGTTTCTATGTAAAAATAAAGCACACGTCTTATCACAAGTTGTTGGCTCACAGGAGCTACATTCAGCACAAAACTCAACACAATTTTTAATTTCTGAAAATAAATCACCACCATCGTCAGAATAAGCAGGTCTAAAGTCTGTAGCCACGTGATTCGCCACATTACACAGCAAAAGACAAAAAACTAAATTATTGAATAAAACATAAGGAGTTAAAGGGTTCAGATTAGGGTTCACTTGGCTCACATGCATTATTTTCAATATTTGGATTACGAGAACAAGACAAGAAAACATTTTAACACTATTTGATGAAATATTCAATGCTGAAATATAAAAATGGGGTTCTGGGGTCCCCTAGAAAATTTTGAGCACTAAACACTTCATTTCCTGCATTCTGGATACATTTTCTGCACCAATTTATGGTGGAATTGTCTTAATTTAAATAAAGTGATTCAGATTTTTTAGCTTAAACTTTTTGTTTCTTTTATCTTTACATTGCATTGCATGTTTTCTTATTGTACAAACAAACCTTTCTCAAATTATGTTCATTTGTTTTTTTAACATTTCTTGTTTTAAGCCATTTTTCATAACATATTTAACAATTGCTTTAAAAAAAAAGTGATGGAGACACGTCCCCAGTGTCCACAGGGTAAATGATAACTGTCACACTAAGAACTCTTAGGGGGTGAAATAAAAATACCAAAAAAAGTGCGGAATGAGTTGTTTCAATTAGTTACACCGTGGCTAGATAAGGTAATGTGATGTAATAGCCGGTCTTCCAGCTCTGCTGTTCCATCAGCGCTCGCCACAGTGGGACTGGCTCACACGCCGATCAGCTTGTTGCGCTAACCTCAGCGACACTGCCCTCAGCCTCAACCGCCAACCTGTCCGTATCTCTGGCTTTCTGAATTTCAGACACAAGCTAGCGTTAGCTTGTTAGTAGCACGTCAGAGACGTTTTGTTTTATTTCCTGACAACTGACCAATTCGTGCCAGAGCAGGATGCCAGAGCTCGTGCACCACGAACACACCACAGTCCAGAGTGAAAAGCTGAACACTGACATGTACGTCATATACGTTACCTGTACTGCCGTATGACATCAGTCACCAAACGGAGTAAATTAAATATGAAGTCTCACACACACAGTGTTTATATATGACGTTATGGCATTTATTTAATTCTATGAAAGGACAAGAAAAAGTTTTATACTTTGTAAATGAAATTCAAAACTTTTAAGACCTTATTTTAAGACTTTTTAAATACTTTTAAAGCTCCGCGGGCACCCTGGTCTGAGGCATGTTCACCATAACCTAACTAACAGAACTTCCTGGAAAGCCCTCACGAACAAAACTAAAGTTGTTGTTATGAAACCTTTGGAAGCAGCCACAGCTACGCTGAACACCACGCCGTAGTTGACATGCACCTCAGTGGCTACGGAGGCACCCCATGGCGGCCGCGGGAATTGTAATTGGTCGACTTTGACTGCTTGTGTTTTTCCTATAAGAGAAGTTAGTGACAATAATGGTGGTGCCAGATAGTGACGACACTGAGGAAGCTGAGGAAAGACTTCTACTTTTCAGAAACACATCAGACATTTCCACTGCTTACCTTCTGCTTCCCTTGAGCTCCCTCACAGTGAATATATATGTAGCGGCTGCAGCAGAAGTTTTCAGTAATGACAGAAGGCAAACCTTCAAATTGCAGCACGTTTACAGCCTGAATGTACAATGCACGTGGCCAAGTTTACCTGTTAAGGGGTAACTGCTACCTACACCCTACTGTGTGTACTGCGAGCACACGACAGGCTGGCAGCTTCATTACACAAAAATATCCTGAAACCAACCATCGTTCCTGTGCTAGAATAACATGACCTGGCCCCAGGTTTCCTTGGTGTTCACTTAGTGTGAGGTCATTTTTTGGGGCACCTAGAAGGTCTGGGGGTCCTGGGGCATTTTCACAATTTGCCAACTGGTAATCCGGATTTGACGGATTCACTCATGATTTGTCTAATGTGCTCGCGCTGTGTCATGCGTGTCACGTTAGCTTCAGCTGAACTTTATCATGCATTTTTACACAGAAGGACGTTTATGGATTTTGCCCCCCATCTTTTACATTAAGCGCTTCAGTAAGGGATTAATTTACAGCCACTATGGAACAATTACAGTGACATGAAAAAATGTGGACATATCCTTTAATGGCAGCAGCAGTGCATTGTATTCTGTAAAATGGGTCCTTCTTCTCCATCTGTAACCGTTTCATTGTCCAGTCCATTTATAGCTTCTATCTAGTACACATTCTAATTCATGACCTGTTTCTGTTTCAGGCCTCGTACAGTGAAACGAGACACTGCTGTCACGCTGCCAACATTGTGCTGAACAGTGTAGCGGGGCCAAGATTTGCCCCCATTTCCTGTCACTGACTGACAGTATGAGGAGCTCCATGATATACGCAGTGACAGCCGGGTGTTAAACAGGACATCAGAGTCCACGCTACAGAGGCGGCGCGCCAACAGCGTGATTCCCGAACACAAGGCGATTTCTGTGCAACATACAAAGAAAGCCACAAAGTCGAAGAGTGGACCATTAAAACTCTAAATGAAAAACTTAGCATACTATTTCAAAGGGAAGGCTCTTTGGTTTCTTCTGAATATATTGAAGGTATTTAGTTTGAATTAAGAGAATTGGCTCTGCTTCAAAGCAGCTACTGTGTTGGCCAACCACAAGTTATTTAACTTAGCGGTGGAACCTGCTGTGCAGTTAATTAGCTGGGGATTCTGGATGGCGGAACTCATTACATGGCTGATTGAACAATAAATCCATGTGTTTTCTGAGGGGTGACATGAGGGGCTCAGTGAAGACGAGGTCGAAGTGCAGAGACCAGAGCTCCGTCCGAGGAGACCTGGAAACACTAAACTATGATGAAAACAAAGAATATTTGCATACAGCATCATAGTAACACTCCGGGACAGACGACCAAAACCTTCAGCTGCCTCTAGTCCACAAAGTGTTATATAATTGCAGTTATTCCTTTTTAATCCAGTTTAATGCCACAGTTACACAGGAAAAAAAACTACTTTTATTCACCTAGCAGGCAAACTCTTCATTTAAACAAGCAAAGAAAATAATCACTTGCTGTTTTATACAAAATTTTGGTTATTTCAATCCACAGGATGAAGCTAGTTATGGCTTCACAATAATTAATTAGCTTTATTGATTAGGTAAACATCCCGTTGCTGTCTGGAAAATCAATGGAAGTGAATGAGACTGACGGTCGTCCGAGATGATAGTGACTGGGTGAAAGCCTTTTCCCCTGTACCAGAATGATAATGGCTTCAGTCAGAAGTAGCTCTGAAGCAAAGTGTGGCGCTAGGTCTGCCTATGTGAGACTACTGCACATCTAACCACGCCCAGTGTCATTGATGAGACAGCTCTGTTGCACGCCCTCGAACCGTGATGTAACAATGTACTTTTTATTTTATTTTATACCTTTATTTTACCAGGCAAGTTAATTAAGAACAGTTTCTTATTTACAATAACGTGGCCTGGCAGGAGACAAAGGCCTCCAGTGAGAAAAGGGTACTGGGATTAAATAAAAACACAAAACAATAGACAGAGGATGCAGGACAACACAGTCCCAACAACCAACCTTAAAACCGAGGCACAAGGACACAAACAGACCAGATGAGAAAATAATTAAAAGAAAGATAAAGAAACATGATAACAGACTAGACATAAGACAATCTACAGAGAGTAGACGATACAACAAATGGCACAATTAGTTGAATAATGAAAACAATCTAGATAGCAGTAGAGCGACATATAACAACAGCACATAACATCATGTGATTTTGCCTTTAAAAGGGGCAGTGGTGACTAAAGTGGAGAGTTTTAGTGTTTCTGTAGTTGGTTCCAATTGTTGGGCGCAGCGAACTGAAAGGCGGTGCGACCTAATGATGTGTTAGCTGAAGGGATTTGTAGTTGTGACTAGAAGAGTGGGTGACATCTCAGTGTTTTGCACTTACCCAGAGAGGTTTAAAAGAGAAGTACGATTTATTCTCCTTCAAAAACCTAAAACAAATCCAGAAAAATGTTGGCTGTGGGTTGTTCCTAATGTGATGTCAGTTAGCTAACGCTAGCTAACTTCTTAACGTAATAAAGCCCTTCTGTTCTGCTTTTTTATGACAGAGGCCGACCCAGCTGTACAAGAACAGTGTTGATCTTTAATATCGTTGTCTTTTGTCTCATTTGTCACTGGATGAGGTGGTTCACTTTTACTGAGGGATCGGTAGGATTTAGCTTCTATCTTTAATTTTTTTCACGTCAGTTTGAGGCAATCTGAGTCAGTCTGAGTCATTTTAAGTCAATCTAAGTCAATCTGAGTCATTTTAAGTCAGTCTAAGTCAGTCTGAGTCATTTTAAGTCAGTCTGAGTCAGTTTAAGTAGGTTTGAGTCAGTTTAAGTCAGTCTAAGTCAGCCTGAGTCATTTTAAGTCAGTCTGAGTCAGTTTAAGTAGGTTTGAGTCAGTTTAAGTCAGTCTGAGTCAGTTTAAGTAGGTTTGAGTCAGTTTAAGTCGGTCTAAGTCAGTCTGAGTCAGTTTAAGTAGGTTTGAGTCAGTTTAAGTCGGTCTAAGTCAGTCTGAGTCAGTTTAAGTCGGTCTAAGTCAGTCTGAGTCATTTTAAGTCAGTCTGAGTCAGTCTGAGTCATTTTCCGTCAGTCTGAGTCATTTTAAGTCAGTGTGAGTCAGTTTAAATCAGTCTGAGTCATTTTAAGTCAGTCTGGGTCAGTTTAAGTCAGTCTCAATCAGTCTGAGTCATTTTAAGTCAGTGTGAGTCAGTTTAAATCAGTCATTTTAAGTCAGTCTGGGTCAGTTTAAGTCAGTGTGAGTCAGTTTAAATCAGTCTGAGTCAGTTTAAGTCAGTCTGGGTCAGTTTAAGTCAGTCTCAGTCAGTCTGAGTCATTTTAAGTCAGTGTGAGTCAGTTTAAATCAGTCTGAGTCATTTTAAGTCAGTCTAAGTCAGTCTGAGTCATTTTAAGTCAGTGTGAGTCAGTTTAAATCAGTCTGAGTCATTTTAAGTCAGTCTGAGTCATTTTAAGCCATTTTAAGTCAGTCTGAGTCAGTTTAAGTCAGTCTGAGTCGGTTTAAGTCAGTCTGAGTCGGTTTAAGTCAGCCTGAGTCGGTTTAAGTCAGTCTGAGTCGGTTTAAGTCAGCCTGAGTCAGCCTGAGTCAGTTTAAGTCAGCCTGAGTCAGTCTGAAAGCCTGAATACAACCTTCAGATTTATAATGCAACTGTAAAACTGTCTGCTTCTTTCTGAGATCAAATTTTCCAACAAATTTGTCAATATTTCTCCGGGGAGCACCGTGATAAAATTCCAACAGCTTTGAGTTTGTTGGACTTAGCAACAATATCTCAGGAGGGCGTGTCTTAGCGAAGGGTAAATTAACTGAACAAACTGACAAAACTAATGTCAGATTCTGGATATGTCATGTTTAGAGTAGAATAGGCATCTGACTGGAGACTTTATCAAAATGCTGTTTAATAATTAATAATGGAATAAGGTTAGTGCCCTACTGCCAGCTGAGTCAGCATAACCAGATATTTGCAGTCATTGTAATCTGCATGAACACTAAGTAGAAACAAATCAATTTTTCATCTGTTTCTACATTAATAAAACAGAGTAAGCAGTACCTGCATTTTGAGAGGACTGGCAGTTTAATATATCGTTCCACACGCTGGTGTTTGCTTTCGACTGGAGAGCACTACAGATGTTTCCTAGCAACTAACTTACACACAGAAGTCTTCAAAGCTAAGATATTTCTTAGGTTTTAATGGAGCAACACATTTTAGTAAATCATTGGTAGGTGCAAACCAGTCCTAACACTCAAAAGGAGGAAATAGTGAATTTGTTAGGGACTATTTTCTGTGGCGGATTAATCCACATTTGTTCTAGTGAGTAGTACCTACAGTGTGGGTGCTCATGATGATGTAGGAACATGTCACTCAGTGCAACAGTGTGGCTCACTGATGTGTTTCTAATAGTTTTTGGACATCAGTGGAGCTCTATGACAAAGAAGAAGAAGATAAATCAGGCTTTGATACACACAACATTCCCTGTTTGTAGGATCAAGTCACTGTTTGTTTTGGTATTTTCAATAATTTGTGAACAATAAAAAAGAAAGAAACAATAGAATATAACCAGCCTTATCCTTTAATCCTCACCGGCTCTTCACTGTCTGTCTCATCCTGAACCAGCACAACAAAAAGAAATGTTTTAAATGTTCAAAGTGGGATGCAGTCTCTGATGCTGCATCTCCCTCCCTGCTGCTGCACAAGCTGCTTACTCTCCCAAGTCAGCCAGAACATCGGCGACTGGCAAACGCTGACACGGTGATCCACGTCAACAGGTGCCAAAGGGTCGTTGCCGGGGCAACAGTGGCACTTTGCATCAGCTATAGGACAGTGTTAAAGAGAGGAAGAGGCCGACACCGCGCAGGCTTAAGAAGCAGAAACACTGAATAAACACTGAGAGCAGATGCAGCGTTATTACTAGTGCTGGTGTTATTTTTAGTTCATGTGCTACTACGTCTGAACTTGTACTTGATTGTGTTTTTTTAAACATTACTACCTTTTCTTCTATAAAATGTTAGAATTACTAAAGGACATTTATAGCTCAAATAGCACACACACTTTCTGTAGCATAAAGATGCCGCGATCGAATGCTTAAGACAAGCTTTTAGAATCTAAAACAGGAGCTGATGCACTTCAGTTTAGCTGTAAAGCTATGATCCTAACCTCACCTGGAACAGTCAAAGTGTTTTCAAGCACGCTTGACATGTTTTCACTCTGGACAACAAATCAGAAACTTTGTTGAGGCGGTGAGATGGAATCCCCCCGTCTACAGTGTACAGAAGTGTTGATCCAAAGTTACCTCAGTACATGTTAAGCTTTCCGTTGGTTAAAATAAATCTTAAAATGAAAGGTAAACAAATTAACAATGAACCAACACCAGCATCCTATAAAAGAGAGATGTAAGAAAAAGGACACATTCATTCCGAAAATCAGTTTCATATTCATCAGGTAGCACACGCACGCACATACAGTCATTCGGTTTCCATTTTGAATAAACAAATTGCCTGGCTGACAACAGCAATATAGCAGAATATACACAAGTCAAGTGAGGAGAGTCAAAGCGATGTCCTGTTATTCTGACCTTAAACTCGTTAAGTCCATTAAATGTCTGAGTGGTAATTAAAATGCATGTCAAAATATTTTACTATGAGTCAGCTAATGAGAAACAGAAGTGAAATCTATCAGCAGAGAGTCTGTGACGTGACAGTTTTTTGGGGTGAGTCATTAATTCAGCTAGGAAGGCAATCTGCTTTAGAGATCGTTGGCCCAGAGGAGGAAGTGTTGTACCCATCTTGTCATGGAACGTTTCATTTTCACTTTTCCTTCCACCAAAAAACAAAACAGCACCAACATGTCTTATAAAAGTAAACCCGATTACCATTAAAAGCTAAATTTACAGCTATATATTTAGAGTAACTCAAGTGGTACAACCCAGGTCTCTTATTTGATATTTCCTCAACCCTCACTTCATCCAGAAATGGTTCTGGTCCGCCATCTTGTAGACCATCCCAAAGCTCTTATTTCTGCTCCGAGGAACAAGCAGGGATCTTTCTGAGTCGACTCTCTTACTTGTGCTCCTGTTACACTGAAGCATGTCAGATACCGATTTCAATGCTGCATCTCAGTAAAACCAAAAGTAAACACATGGCTACCGTACTTGCTTAAAGACTTTATTTGTCACAGCAAAAATCACTTACTTGGTGATTGTTCAGGTTGAAAAACTGAAATGTGATGATTTTTCAAGACTTTTACTTGTGTAAAATTAGCTGTGTGGCTTGGATGCAGTGCAATCTGTAGCCCGTCTCTAAATTATATAACCAGTTTTCTTTAACTCTTTACTGGGGAGCTGTTTGTTGTCTCACAGCTGATCCGTACAAGCTGTGTGTGTGTGTGTGGCCTGTAGGCTGAATGTGAGCAGTTGACTCACTTTTCAAATGGTAATTGAGAATTTAAACTCTCCCCACACTTCAATCTGATTGTATCTGTTGTTTGTGTTCTAGTGTGTGCGTGTGCACTTCTGTCTTTGTGAGGACCAACTGACTTTGTGACCCTGGCAGTGAGGACATTTTCTTCCAGCCCCGGTTCTTTAAAGGGCAGGTTGAGGGTAAAGACTTGGTTTTAGAGTTAAGGTTAAGATCCGGTTTAGTTCAGTGTTAAGGGCTGGGGAATGTATTATGTCAGTGAGGGTCCGAAAAGATATTAAAGTACAAATGTGTATAAACAAAGTAGGAAATACGCGTGCATTGTGCTCAAGGCAAAAATGACCTACAGCTGGTTTAGAATTATTACCTTGTGATAGCATTTTCTGTACTGGTTTAGTGGCCCACAGTGACTCACACACCAATGGGAAGTGTTCTAATCGTCTCATGTGATGCTGCTCAGCCAATCAAATCTGTGCATTCCCTTAAGCATTGCAAGCGAAGTCCGCGAGTGAGATACACACAGCAAGAGAGGAGACGAAAGAGAAGACTTCACATGGCATGACATTCTTCGCACGGACCAGAAAAAAACCCTGTTTTTTAAAAACATGAAATATTATTTGATTTGGCCAGTTGGTGACAAAAAACATGTTTATACAGCTAGGGCCGATAAAAGTTATGGTAGGCTACTGAATGATGATGCAAGTTAGTCGTTATGATGTTGCAGACCTCTTCTCTGAACCTTTTTGAATTGTAATTGAAAACCACTGGACTAAACTGCAGACCACCAAACCCCACATCATGAAAAACATTGTAACAAGTACAAGCCAAACAACATGGTACAAGAAAGTTGAACAATGGAGAGTGAAGATAGATTTCCCCAGCTGCCAGCCATAAGGAAGAAGTTCAAATTGAATGAAAGCTACCAGTGATTAAATGCCATCAATATAAAGGTGCTGTCCCTGTCAAATAAAATATCGTCTTAAAAAGGTAAGCTGCTTGTAGATCTGTGAATCATGACTCAAGTGAAACGAAATGGCAGCTCAGCTCAGTCTGATCGTCAGGCTGCTGAAAAGGCCGTACAAGAGGGCAGCAAGGTCGACTCTGATCTGCTGAACTTCTAACCCTGCACAGACGTATATGTATACTCATCATGTTTACAGATCACGTGAGATCCCTGTGTGCGGCCCAAGTCGCGTTAAGCCTGTATCCGCTCCTCTCCTGGTGGTTTAGGCTCGCTCTGGCCGAGCCTCCTTTAAAGCGAGAGTGAAGCTCGCACGGCTTTAACATTTTACCCAGGTTAAACACTCCATCCAGCCGCTGGATCGGCTGCCACATCTGGATTTAGAAACAGCCTCGGCAGTGAGGACCGATTGGATTCTCCCCTGTGTGTCTAAGACAAACTGGGCACCAACTGAGGAGAGTTTTAAGTGACATGGTGGTAAAGTCACTTTAAGAAGAACTAAGATAGGTTCATAAATGCCACTGAGCTGAAAAAGCAACAAGACGTTTCAACCAAAGTAGTAATTTGTAAAATGTCCCAAACGTGAGTGACCCACCTGCTTCTTGGAAGGGTTATTTAAAAACTAATAAAATATAATTATTGACATCTCATGTCATAATTTTGAATACATTTGGCATATAATCATATCTACTACTATCATAAAGTATCTTTGTTAATGTCATGATAATGTTTTCAACTCCACCACCGGCTCTAAGCTGAAACCATCACATTTCTTAATGAGCGACTTAACAATAAATGTCAGGGATTCGGCGTTATCATCAATGTGACTGCATAAATATATACATGGTCTTGGTATAAAAAAAAACACGTTTTGGGAACGGTAAGCCAACATTTGGGGGCAACAAACAGGCGTTACTTAATCTGAATATTTCCTGTGCACACTTGCATATTGGCCATGTCACCATGTGTCAGCAACGATACAGGCGCACTGTCAAGACATTTTTCTGGAACATGTAACTCTAAGAGATTCTGTATTTTTCTGTAAATAAAACTCTTGACTTTGCATTGAACCGTATAGTAAAGGAAAATCTTTGGTGACGTGTGTAAACTGAAATTTACATGTCTGACATCGCAGTTTCGTCTCCAGATCCGAGCAGTTACTTTATTAACACGTCGTATCCTGTCATTTAATCTGATCCTTTACGTCTGTCTCTGAAGAACGTCAGCGAGGCTTCCTGTATTTTCAGCAGCTGTGAAATCTAATACAATGACGGCTTCGTTATCCGGACTGACCGTCATCAGTGAAAACCAATCAACCAAAAACTGGCAGAGAAACTCTCAGAAGCTTAAAGCCTGTCTCTAATTCTCTCCCATGAAGCTCAGCATTTCCTGGGAGACTCCCCTCATCCTGGCTGTCCTCGTGTCATAATTTCTAGATAATGGATGAGATTTTAAATTTTTTATATCGTCATGCGCAGACTGCAAAACTGAAAGGTGATAAATAAATCAATAAAACCGTAAATGTGCCCTCACACGCAGACACAATCTGTTCAGTAAGTCACCTAAATGTAGGAGGCAGTGAGAGGTATCACGGCAAAAAAACTGTGAGACTCATTTTAAATAAAGAACTCTGCCAAGCTGAAGGTATTTCAGCGCACGCTCGCTTCTAAATTATGCATCTTTTATGAATTCCCTTTGACGTACAGTCGCCTCACACACACACATATTATAAGCATGCAAATGTTCAACCTCAGAGCATCAGGGATGTGATCAGTGTGAAAACATTTTGCAACAGTTTGGAACCTTTTTTTCTGGTTTTCTGGATCAATCAGCTCCTGATTGTGGTGAAAACCAAGACATCTTGGTGAAAACCCATCAGCTCAGTAACGTACACGGACAAAACATTGTTCCAAACAGGCATGAGTGCAGAGTGAAACACACTCCGTTGGCTTGTTAAATATTTACTCGGTCTTATTCAGTGTACTTGCTTTTTCTATATGGATTCTTTTTTTCATCCATTTGCCTGGAAGCAATAAATCATATATAACTATGCTTCTCTGTTAAACTCCAAAGAAGGCCCAACGTCGCAGAAAGGTTATATAGGCGTTCCATTTCAAGTCATCATACTTGCCTACTGCCTAATGCGCAGCATGAGTAAACTACATGGCGTGAAACTTAGAATAACCTGTTAGAGGGCTAAGAATTATTATTGGTCAAACTACAGTTTCCAAGGGCAATCAGTGTGTTATATCCACCGTGTCCGCGTCTTCTAACGTAACACTAGATATCGTCTGTATTTCTCTGCAATGTGCTAATACGGGTGTGCAGATACACTTTCACAGCACTTTCTTCTTCACTCACCGTGAGGAAATTCCACGCTGACGACATGTATTAGCACGTGCATGTGTGGCTGTGACAATAGTCAGTTATTGACTGTGTGCACGGAAATCTTACCGGCACAGGATTGAATATGTGGCACTGACTACGTTTACATGCTGTCAATATTCGGGTTAAGGTCAGGATTCGGGTTTCTGAAACATTCGGGATAACCCGTTTACATGCGTGAGCAGAGAGAGTTTCTCCTGTATACATGGAATTTGTAATCAATCGGCAATACCCCGATGTAAACGGCGACGTACGGTTAACGTCTGGACGTACGGACAACCTTAAGACGCAATATGCGTCATTCCCGATTCTAAATGTAAATGTCAGTATCTCTGTACTTTCTGCCGTCAACAAAAGACATTATATTCATGTTTTTGACAACAT
>JAPMOB010233539.1:0-32331 GCA_029875015.1 Lepomis gibbosus
GTGCTCACCGGAAAGTATCCGGTGCTCACCGGAAAGTATCCGGTGCTCACCGGAAAGTATCCGGTGCTCACCGGAAAGTAACCGGTGCTCACAGGAAAGTATTTGGTGCTCACGAGAAAGTATCTGGTGCTCACCAGAAAGTAACCGGTGCTCACCAGAAAGTATCCGGTGCTCACCAGAAAGTAACCGGTGCTCACCAGAAAGTATCCGGTGCTCACCAGAAAGTATCTGGTGCTCACGAGAAAGTTTCCGGTGCGCACGGAAGGGGCGGCTGTGGCTCAGGAGGTAGAGCAGGTTGGCCATTAATTGAAAGGTTGGCGGTTCAATCCCTGGCTCCCTCAGGCTGCGAGTGGTCGAAAAGACTAGAAAGGCGCTATACAAGTACGGAGCATTTACATTTACACGAAAAACTATCTTGTGCTCAAGAGAAAGTCTTTCAGCTGTCTTCGGCTTCCAGAGATGGCAACAGGCCAGCATGGCAGCAGAGGTGTAATGTCCTTATAATGAAGTCCAAAGTTGAAATATAACTCAATTAACTCAATCATTTTCACACAGAAACATAGCGCTGGGTGTTCTCAGGTGTACGACAGATAATGTGTGCTCACCAGATTCTTTCTCGTGTGCTCACCAGATTGTTTCTCGTGCGCACTGGATACTTTCTGGTGAGCACCAGATACTTTCTTGTGCTCACGAAAATTCTATTTTTATTTTTTTTTAACCCATGTCCCCTTAGGGGCTCAGTACATTCTTGACCTTCTGATATAATTTACTGTAGATCCCAAAATTCTACCTGTTATATAATTTTAGAAAAGAAATTGCAAGTTACCCATTACCCTTTTTTTTACATTTGGCCCATTTTGTGAGCATAAAACAGTATAAAGTGCACTGACTCTCCACTGGAAACTCAGTATAGCTGCTCTCTTGTTAAGGCCCATTAAGAACAGCAAGACGACTGAACACCACATCTGTCCAAACCCAAATCTTATTTCTGGATCAACAAGAAAAGTCTTGCTTGTGTCGCAGCTTCTCTCCATCCTGCCTTCACTCAGCCAGATGTGAAAACATCAGCCTTGGGAAGCTCAGTTGTCAAGACAATACATACTTTGCGGTTTAGCAGTAAGCTCTGCTAGAAGTTGAATTTCTTACCAGAGTAAGAAAATAACCCATACTGGATTTGCTTTATGACACTTTTCACCTCATCGCTGTATATATCATTTGTCTTGCCAAAGACTTTGATATTAGCTGCAAATACAGAACTGTCAAATTAGCTGGTACCTTCCTGCTGCGTAACAAAAGATTGATCATTTTCCATTTCTCACACTAAACAGAATTCATTAGGGGAATGGATGAGGGCACAAGTTTGTCCTGAATGGTCGTTGACATGCTAAGTCCTCAGTAGCAGGGCAAAGGACATACACTGCATTCCAATTCACGAGGCATATCTATCATCTCACTATTTGATTGGCTATCACCTATGTCATCCGTGTAAAGGTGTCCTGGCTCTCTCCTTTCTCTCGTTATCCTAATGTGTGTTTGTGGGGGTTCGCCAGAGTAATGATTTGCTGTATAGGCTTTGTCTCATTTGTTGAAGGGTATTTTGCACAGACAGTGTCCTCCATCTCGCACAAGAGGCCTTAGGAGTCGTTACTGTCAGACCCACCGAAAATCACTCTCTGCCCCCCATTTTTCTGTCACACGCATAGACACACACACACGCACAGACACACAGACACACACACAGTCTCACTTCTCCTATCAGCGAGAAAGCCAAAAGAGCATCCCACTGAATTTAGGGCTGTGGTCACTTAATATATTGAGCCGGTCAGTGTAATGTGTCACTAATTAATCTTGCCACTTGATGAATGGAAAGGTTGTTTCAGGAAGCAGTATGGGCCAGGGTCGCGTCCCTATTTGACAAAGTAGATTTGCTGCTGTAGCACACACCCTGTCATGTTTGATCAACACTGATGGCCTGTCAGGCACAGGGGTGTGTAAGAGCACTTAAGTGTGTGAAAGCAAATAACCCTGGCCAGTTTGTGCATCTATTTCATGTTCATACAGAGCATGAGCCATGCACGTTAATATTGAGATGTATGGCAGCTGTCTTCTCTGGTATGTTAAAGAAAAATGATCAGTTTTCAGCAGTCAGGGTGAGAATTGGCTTTCACACATTATTAATGTTCAGTAGTAACTTGGCATATACAATAGAGAGCATGCTATGTGACATAACCTTAGGTTTACTGACCTCTCCCAGTACATATTGCGATTTTTTTTGATTGGCCCATTTCATCATACCTTTTTATTCATGCATACCTCCCTTCCCCTGAGTCGATGTGACTTAGCACCAATCTAATGCATCTTTTCTCAATATTTTCAACCTGCTTATAGATGCACGCGTATACAATTGTTTGATTTATTTGCAATCCCTTAAACTGCATTTCCTTTAAAGGACTTTTAAAGGACATACTTACATAAGGCATGTTGCTGGCAGAATTATCAGTCATATATTACTTGCACTTGTAAATGAATACATATTACTCCCATATACTGTATGTCATGCAGAAATAATAAAGTTGCCATTTTATGAAAGCAGTAACTTACTTTCGGCCCAGGTACATGATCATTATATTATTGCTGATGGATTACTTTCTGATGCACAGACAGTGACTGGTTTTCCAGCTGCATTTACATTTTATATATCTACAGTACTGGACATTTGTCATTTTAGTGGTACTTGGGTACACAGCTTCTTCACACAACTCAGTTGCTGTAACTGAGGTGACCCACAGAATAAACAGTAACGGCATAGGTCAAGACCCATTCACTACAGTAACGTTACTTACTATGGTCTAACTGTAAAATGAGGCAACAATCTCATTTATTATATGCAGTCTAGCTACTAACCATTTTTGTTATCATCCGATACATTCAGCTGAGCTGACAGTGCTGAGCCCCTCTGGTGAAAGATACACAAATAGTTATTGAAAAGCCAGCAGGTGAGCTAACGGTATATTATGTCGGCTAAATGCAATCAATGTAACGTTGTCATGCAACAAACATGGATTAGTTCAACCTCAAGCTGATAAAGATATTACTGTAACATTGCAGTGGGAGTTTACCTGAGTTTCTAGCATTTTGTTTACGGCTGTCTCAGTTGTGTCAGTCTCTGTGTCAGAATCTGCTCGCTCAAGAGTTCGAGCCAGACAAGCACAGGCTTGGGAAGGTAGTGGTTGTAAGCTGAAAACTGCATACAGCCCCTTTATCTGTTTTCGATTCTATGTACTTACTTACTACATTAGCTTCCATTTAGATTGTGCTTTTATATTCCGAAACCACAAGCTGTTTTGACTTTTCTATTGCTAAACTTTTACAGATTAATGCAAAGACATGCATGTGCTGCTCTTTTCTGAGTCATAGCTTGAAACCAGTGGGGAGGCAAGACCCCTCTGGGTGCTAGTCCTGTCAGTCGTTCTCCACAATGCCGCCAAAGGTCAAACACTGGTTACCACCTATACTGTGGCAAAAGATGTCTTTCCCTGTCATTTATCTTTTCCTCCCTCTCTATATTAACACATTTTAATAACCGTTATTAAGGCTTTCTAAGTAGTTAACCCGGGGAGTTTGTCGAGACCCTCACCAGCTCAGCAGTGGGAGACAGCTGTGACACAAGTATGGGAAATTAATGGGGACAAATGAAGAGAAATAATTATTTGGAATAAAAATGTTATGTATTCAAAAATCTCATGTAAAGCATCAGCATTCAATGTAGCTTTTTATTGTGTGAAGAGAATAACTACTTGCGTGCTGTCATGAGAAGCCTCTTAATGGGAGACTACATTTTGCAAGCTCAGTTGTCAGACTTTAGTTTAAAATTACCTATGCCCAACAGATGCTATGCTCTATTCAAGTACTCTTTCTCAGTTTTGTATCATCAGGTAATCAGTCACAGCTCTCTCACCTTTGTCAGGGCTCTTTTTTCACAACCCCAGTTTCACTTTGTCTTCTCCAAATGTTTTTGCTCTCTGTTCCTCACACCCCCTCGCTCCCACTGCCGTCCTTGTGCTCATTAAATGAAACCCAGATATGTCAAGTTGCCATGTCACGATGTCTCCCAAGCTCTCTGTTCTTCTGTCTTTTAGTAGATGATGCAATTATTTTCACCAGTTTGAGTTAATGCCTCAAATTACTACCAGTGTTATTGCGGGCTCAAGGGCAGTGTTTGAAAACCACCAGCTGAGGACATACATTTAAATTCCCCTGATGTGTTTGATTAAGCCCTGCCACAAATTCATTATTACAAATCATGGCTAGTAGTAGCTACAGCATGACAGTAGTGGCTGTGGAGGTAATATGAAAGGATGGGAAGAATGGGATGAATTTAAAATGTGTCATGAGCACACTCCCAGTGAATGGCAGGAATCTGAGGTAAATAATACCAGATATTGCTAATAAATCCAAATACCAAGGCAAAGATTGAGGTGTATCGGTCTTACATCCATTTCTGAGTATGATGATCGCAATCAAACGTATTCTTGCAGACCAGAATTTAAATTTGATCTACTGCTATGTCCACAAATTAACTTGCCGGTCTCATGCTCAAAACGACTGTTACCCATTCTTGGTAACAGGATGGTTTCCCTCTCCCTAGGGATAAGACACATGTGACCGTGTCAAGTATATATAGAAATGTGTTGTTGAAACAACTTGTGTGTGACTCATGAGACAGGATTCATGGTTTGATGCACTCTGATTATTAATAAAGTTGTGCTGAATTTGAGGTCAGTAGCTGATGTAAATAATGAAGATTGCTGTCAAAGGAAAATAATACTTTATTCTACAAAACTTCTTAAACAAATATAAAAATGGGTGATTAAATCATCTTCTAATAAGATACAATGTACATAATGTATGGTTCTTAAGATGGGAAGTTATTTTCTTGGATAATCTTGAAGCATGGGGTTACCCATTAATGACGTGCAATGGGAACCCATTGTGTCGAGCTACTGCTGCAAATAAAACTTGTCATGAATTTGTCTTGAGAATTTTTTTTTCTTTGGTGTATTGAGCCTACTGTTAGAATCCATAATAAGGCTGAGCAGAGCCTGTCTGTTGCTAATTGTCTGTCTCAGAGTTGATTAACACAGGTCCTGTGGGCAAAGTGCTGGTCTACATGCAGACTGATGAAAATGAACAGAATAGAGTAGGAAAGCCTTGTAAGGTGAACTATGCTGCGTAGGATAGAGTTCTTCTTCCAATTTGTTTCTCAGAAAGGTCAGCTGCTACAGATGTTAATGATTAAGTGATTATTGATGAACCATGGTTAACAGTACTATCAAATTACTATTGCAGTTTGCTCAGATTCACAGTGAGCACAAGCAGAGATATCATCTTTTTTATTACACACATTCTTCGTCCTTGTCAACCTGACACCTACATTACCCATAATGCAAATCTACGGCTGACAATTCAGCTGGAGATTCTAGTGTGTTGTACTAGTAAAGGGTAATGTAGACTCGAGCTGCTAGCCTTAAGCAGAGATGAAGAGCAGACTACAAAGGTCTGGTAAGCTCAGGTAAGCCAGAGGTTAAAACTTGTAGTCTTCGTCCCTACTGACTCAAGTGACATCACTTGAGGCAATTTATCAGATTTCACACAGCTCCCTTTATAACCTCTGTAAAGTCTTATGCATGACTCTTCTCTTTTTGAATTTTTTTGTCTGGATCACCATGAAGGGAATACTGTCAGAGTCGAGTTTTTTGACATCTGCAAGCAGACTTAAATTATGGTTTTGTATGTTTAAGGTGTCACACTGCTTCAGGAAAAGAAAACACTATGCATGATTCATGCCTGGCTCCTTGTCTCTGACTAAACATCATCTGGTTTAATGGTTAATGAAGGGCAGTGCGTGTGACCTCAAGCACAACAAGATCTGCGCATATTCTGTCAGTGACATATTTATGTTTTCTTCATTGCACTTACACAGAAGACTAAAGACTGGAAATTCTTGCCTCTTGAATGTCTTTCTCATCAGTAATCTTTTCCCCTCTACAGTGTGAATATTTCACTTCTATTTGCCCCAAAAAATACATATGTGCGACAAGGAAAAATTATTTACGAGCACAATGTGCGAGTAAAGATTAAAACGTACCCTAGGCTACTCATTCTGATTGTTGACATGTTTGTAGAAACAAACCACCATGTAGACCATTTTTCTTGCGCACGGACTTAATGAATGAATAAAATCTACAAAAATTAAACTGCTTTACCTTGAATTAATAATATAAAAGAGGTAAGCTATATATTATACTATTATACAAAATTATAATTATTATAGCAACATCATATAATTAATATGTTAATCTTATACTCACATTATACAATTGTAATACCATTAACCTTTTGATTTTATGTTATAATATTATTCTATTACATTAATACCAATTGCATATTCAGGTTGTGGATAGTTAATCTGCAGTGGACAGATGTAGGTTTAGCAAGAGCCAGGATGTCTTTGCTAGTGTGCAATACATGCTCCTTCTCTCCATCCTCCTCCTGAGAGCAACACGTTCCCTTTGTTCTATTTTACTAAAAATATTGTTCAGTAATCATGTCTACATTAAGTGTGACATGGGTGGTGCTGGTGTATCGTGTATCCATCCTTGGTTCAAAAACTACAAGTTCCACATTACAGTAGTAATGTGTAGTCATCTACTGGTTTTTACATCATGATTACACACACACACACACACACACACAAGAGAGACAGAGAGAGCTTTTACAAAGATTTTATCAGAATATTTTTGAATGTTCTACCTCAGATTTGTGAAGTGATCCGCTGTTTGGCATCAAGTGTTGACCATAAAAAAGAGTTTAAACCACAATTAACCATCAGGTTTCCTCAACTTTCACTCAGGAGCAAACATCACCCTTTAAACCCGAAAGAAATCATGATTTGCTATTATTGTGATAATTATCAATATCAAAAGATATGAAACTTTTTATCGTGATAACATTTTTGGCCATATTGTTGAGCCCTATATGTATGTAATAAATTGTTTGTTAATTTAAAAAAAATCCTTTTGGAGCACATGTACTCCTTGGGAAAAACTTTCATGGAAACAAGTAGGGAAATTTCAAATGCTGCACACATATAGCTAGCTCCCTTCATAGTAGTTAAAAAAATAACCCACAACATATAAACAAAGTAGCCAATTCTATGGCAAATCACAACCACATATTGTACGTATTGTACATTACACATATTACACACAACCAAGTGATAAAAACACAGTGAAGCTATCGCACACACAGCCTCAAGCTACATTATTTAAAATTTTAATTGAGGTAGGCACAAATGAGTTTTTAAAATGGTTGAGTTTACATTCACTCTATATCGTGTTCAAGGAGCTCATACTATGATATGGTTAGGCAGTATTCTTTGTGCTTACCTGAGAACAGACTGTTCATATATTGACTGGAGGTACTGGTGTTCTTTCCTCACCATAACCTTCGTAGCAGTCTGTACCAGACGAGTAAGCTTCAACTGAACAGTGAGATTTTCATACCATGCTGACATCCCTTACCTGACCATGCTCTCTAACACAGCTTGGAAGAATAAACACATAATCATCTGATCTACCCCATACACTCTGAGTCTGCTGTAAACGAGAACACACATTTTCAATATGGGCTTTCCAGCTAAAGGTGTTGTCATAGTGAATGCCAAGGTACATGTAATAGCAGACCTGATTGATGGGTTCCCCACTTTTCTTTCTTACATTTAAAATGAGATGTTAGGCATCACACCACTGCACACAACCCTATATTTCAGTGAAATAGCCTGAAGAACTAGTGTCCTTGTACAGTAGGCTGAGGACATATGTCATCTGAAAATATAAAAGTTTCTAGGGTTGATGTTCATACACAACCCTGTGGGGTATTATTGACCTTGACATACTGAATTCAATTAATCAAAAGTGAAATATACCACTTAATTATATATGGATTGATAAGCATGTGTTTTGTTTTGGTGGGTAGGAAGGCCTTCCTTCCTACAGAGAAAGCCAGGACTCCATGTCTACAAGCAGCTACCCTTTAAACAGATCTTTGAGACATTAAATAACTCGGAAGAGAGCTACTACAGCTCACCTGGCAGCTGGCCTTACTGTAGAGTGGAGAAATCGGAAGATAGAATTTCCTTAACAGGATAAAAAAAAGTAAACATCATATTATACAAGGTCCCAACCAAATCAACATATACTTGCAATAATGACACACAGGTTACAGAACACACAAGTATTCTTTTTTTCTCTTTCTCTGGATAAATACAGTCTTGATTTTTGTTAGGTGTGGGGACCTAGTGCTTCACACCTACCGGCATCAGCTTAACTCAACCCTGCACTGATACGCCACACTAAACATGACGCCACACATGCCTCTGAAACTACACATTTTCTGTTTTTGAAGTGTTAGCTGTAGTGTCAGACGTTGCTGATAGTGTAGCTCACCTGACCATTGTAGCTTTACTCAACCCCACACCTGCTTCTACACCTAACTCGGTTAAACGAGTTACGTGTTAAGTGTTAAGTGTTAAGTTAGTACATTTTAAAAGAGGGGTTTAAAAGGTTTTTCTAGGTAGATCATGTCAAATAACAAAAGACAGACAAACTACTAGAACAACCCCAAATGTTAAATAGTGGTGTAATCCATGACCAAGATACGATGTCTTCCCAATACGTTGCAGGATTTGACCGAGCGATTGAAAGCCACCTGCGTTCCTAGAGATGCATTTCAAGCAGGGCAAGCAGCTTTGAAGTTATTGAAGCAATTTTCACCCAAACGAAAATATTGCAGCTACAATGACATTGTAGCCTCTGCAGTGTTTGCACCGCACAGTATTCAGTCTGATCGGTGAGAAGAAAAACAAAGCGCCCACACACAAAAGAGAAGATAGTGAGCATTCCGCATTCACTGGAGATGTTGACTTCGTTTATGACTGCCTGACACCCTAAGTGTCATCCAGTATATTCCTGTTGTGTTCTAAGTTACTGTCGGTCTTATCTCTTCTGATTGACTCTGTGACTCTCGCTCCTATCAGATTTGGACTGACAACCGCTTCTGTACAGAAAGTAGAGAGTGTTCCGCTGATATTCAGGATATACACATGGTCAAACTAACAATGAAGGACTTTTGACAATGCTCAAGCATGTCAGATCTGCAGCTCAACTACATTTTCCCTGTTTGTATTAAAATGCACCTGAGGAATTTATATTTTACCATTATAAAAGGGATATCTTTCATGTGCTTCCTCGTCAACTGTAAGAATTGTATTATTTTTTTTTACTTTTGTACATATTCTGCTCATGCATGAATGTGCAGATATCCATTGAAATAAGTAAATTAAATCCTTTGAGTCATGCTGAAATGACACTGTCAAACAATAGATAAATAAAATGGATAAGTAATAGAATTTTATCAGTCCTGTTATTAGTTTTTTATCAGTCTGTGTGCTTTTTTGAATAGATGACGCAGCGGCAGCAGAGTCTGATGAGTTGGTGGTGGACCGGAGCTATGTAAAGAAGAAGCTGGAGCACGGACTGACAAGGATCTGGCAGGTAAGAGAAAATAGCGTATCCTCTCTCTCTCTCCGAATGATCTGACCATGTCTCTTCCTTCCTCTCTGCTCCTAGTTTTTCTTTTCATTTACCCACCCCCGGTTCAACTCAAGAGTTTCTCAATCGCAAGTTCTCCCCACGAATCGCCCTGTCCCTTTCACTTCTCTCTTTAGGATGTCCAGTTGAAAGTGAAGGCCTACATCCTGGGGACAGACATGTCAAACTTCAAATACGATGATTTCATAGTGGTTCTGGATGTCATCAGCAGGTACGCCGCCGGTCCTGAGCAGCCAGCTCAACCACTAATTGGTCTTCATTATCTTGCTTTTTTTTCTCTCACATGCAGTCTTCTCCCTTTCCCCCTCAATTGACACAATACTGATTTACTTCGTCATTTACTCACTAACTGACTCAAATTATGCAAACACACTGACACACAAACACACATACTCTCTCTGAGAAAGTCCTCAGTGGCCCATTTCAACACCCCAATTGGATTATACTTACTCCGATCATGAAAATGTGATACTCCAGTTTATTTTGCATTAATAAACACCAAATAAGAAGTGCACACACCTTCATTGCATTTCTTAAATTGTGGTCAAACTGTGTGTTGCTCTGCTTGTTGTCACTGTATGTAGGAGTGTACTCTGTGATAGGTTGACATAGCAGCACAGAGGAATGTAAAAGAACAGATGCAGTAAAAGTAGAATCAGTAACTTTCTACATAGAATATATTTACTTATTTATATATACATTTATTTCTACTGTAAACTCACAAAGTATATGTTTTTAAGAAATTAAGTGAGGATCATGTTAATCTGTTCTTTAAATTTTAGGTCTAATGACTCAAATCAAATGGGAGAAATTTACATTCAGTGTTTGTTGATCTAATAAAGCCACTGTTTAGCTTACAATAATATGTGTTCATACTGTAGATGACATAATCTTTTCATATAGTGCAACAGCTGCCTAGTTAGCTACCTGAAAATGTCAAATTTAGATTGCTTACTTTAGTTGCCACTGGTAACAGTACATTGTCTGTCCCTTGACGGGCAAGTTACAGTTACCAGATAAAGTCAGTTGACATCTTGTCTATGTCCCCGCTGGCTCAGCTGTCAGTCATACATACGCAGTGATCGTCCTCCACAGACTTCCATGATAAAGGGCTGTTTCTTGATTCTTGAACTTTTCCCTTTATTGAACTTATACATTTGTGACCTCAAAAAAGTACAAATTTTAAGGATAGTTTATGTAGAAACATGTATGAATTAGGTACATTGACTAGATAGAATTTTTGCAAAAAAAGTTAAAATGGCTGATCAAGGTAATCAAAAATGACCTTAACTGCAGTAGTCTTAATTTGCAATGGTTGCTTTATTGCGTGCATGTGGACTGTGAATAAAGTTATTATCAAGGCTTTAAAGGTTTATTAGGCAGCCATCAAAGAGTCCAGGTCTTCTCACTATAAGCTTTCCCCTTTCAGTATTTTCCTTCATCATTGTCTCAGTCATAATTTGTCCTCCCATCCTTCAATCCTCTCTTCCAGGTTGATGCAGGTGGGGGAGGAGTTCTGCGGCAGCAAGTCAGAGGTGCTGCAGGAGTCCATCAAACGCCAGAGCGTCAACTACTTTAAAAACTATCACAGGTAAGATGTACCCATTGCTTCTGGATCATTACCTGGATCATGTGACCACCTAGATGTGATTTCTGTTCATTCACAGGGTTGATTGGATTGATTATGTGTGAACACTTAGACATAGAGAGCATTGATCTGATGTCCCTGACAGTGCCCCGATTTCATTGAAGGAAAGTTGTTGAGATGAAGGTAGAAAATTCTTGGACAGCTGGTTATCACTGCTTGACAGAAATTTCTACACATAGTCACAACCATTGGCTTCATCATGCTCTATCCCCAGCGAAACCCTGTTTGAAGTAGATGTGCAATTACACAGTAACACTCACTGAGCTAGAAGCACATTTACATCTTGATTACATAACCCCCTGCCAACCACATGAATATTTATGCTTTCACACAGACAGTGCCACATCATCAGAGGTGGTTTGCATTGATCAGTGTTGTGATTGTCAGGAATCATCAATAAGATTCTTAAATATTAGAATGCTGATAATCTTCCTTTCTGTGGCACATTAATGGCAAAGGAGGGAGGCACAGAGGCATGATGGGATATGTCTCTAGGATGGTGGTGATGAGATGGCGGTGAGCTCAGTGTGAAATTGTAATCACCCCCTCCCTTCCCCAAGAGATTACCCATCACCATCAGTGAACTTTGACTGGATGATGCCTGTATTTGTCAGCTGTCTGCAGCAACACACTCAGTTATCGAGATGGGTGTATTGTTGGCCTGCGGGTGAAAAGTTGAATGACATTGTCATGGGTCAGAAATGATAAATATCTAAGAGCTGCACCGTTGGTCATTTTTGATTTTAGATGTTTTCAAAATTTTAATATCTTTTATTCATTGTTTATTTTTAGTGTATTGACCTTTCAGCATTATATCATATGCATAATGGCAATTGTCATATAAAAAACTGAATTATTTTACTTTTTTACAATAATAGTAATAATAATAGTAAATACTAAATAGACAGCAAAAATAAAGTAAGTATTCCAGATTCAGATTTGAAATATGGGATCATGTAAGATAAACTTTCACCTCACAAAGGTCTAAAATCTAAAATCCACTGTCATTTAGGATTCCTTTTAAGGAATATAACTGTAGGGAAATGGCTTACAAAATGGACTTGTAAAACACAGTTCACTGAGCATACTGTTCAATGTTGAAGTCGTTGCAATTGATATCCCATCTTTATTTTTGTGCCACAAGGCTTCCCTGTCTCTCGCCACAGTTCCATGTTCCTTCGCTTCTTATATGTCAAACGCCTTTAAGACAAGTGACAAGTGGTACTGCAGTGTTTGAAGTCAACACTGCTCGGACATTTTCACACAGAAGGACCTGATATTGACCCAGCGGGTGAGCACCAGGGTGGCTGTCTTGAGCTGTGAAACATGTCAAACACGTCCCCTCACACCACACACACACACACACACACACACTTGCACACAGAAACTACACATCAGTGACCTTTGCAGACTTTTTTTGTGTCAGCACATTTAATCTGGACGCTGCTTGAATATACAAAATGGCTTAAGGTCAGTAATGGACAGATGTTGACTTTTTCTTTTAACTATTCTTCTTGTCCTTTTGTACTCCATCCCCACTCCTTTTCCTTGTTTCTCAATCCCTTAGGGCACGACTGGAAGAGCTGAGGATGTTTCTGGAAAATGAAACATGGGAACTGTGTCCGGTCAAGTCTAACTTTAACATCGCCCAGCTCCACGTGAGTAATAATCACATCACTGAGGCGAGAAAGCGAAGCTTGGCAGCATTCATTTATTTTACGCTCATTCATCGCACACCCCCCCACTACTGGGATATTTGCACAAGTATATGAAACATTTCTGTGTGTGTGCGTGCAAATGTGTCAGCCTGTGTATCAACATAGAGGAGTAAAGGTCACTGCACATTAAAAACCATAGATGGAAATAAAAGGCTGTTGTCCTCTGTGGTGTGTAGGATTTTAATTCCCTGCGCTCATAAGTAACAATAAAAAAATAAAACCTTCAATACCAAAGCCATGAATAGATAATGTATAACCACAACAAAGGTAACCAACTCAAAAAACAACAACATTGTGCTCGCAACATGTCCAGCTCTCTTCACTTAGTAACAGAAATTATAAATGGAAAGAAAGATGTCAGAAAGATGATGGACTTCATTCAAAGTCAGATTTTCATACATCTTGTTTTTCCCTCCATGCCTGTCTTGCTTGGGCACATTCTGCAACAAAAACACATGGCAAGAATCTTCATAATAAGCCCACTGCCAAAGGAAGTTTGTATGTCTACAATACTGTATGGTAAACAGGGAATGTTGCAATTGTACCCAAATTTTGGTTGTTGCATTTCCTCACATCAGCATCGGCACTTGCAGCCGTTTTTATCTCTAAAGTTCTTCCCAAACACTACACAACATTTCTGACACAGGATCCATTTGAAATGATTTCTGTTCCTGAATTTGGAGCACATTCCAATAAATAAAATATACAGGAAGGTTTGATACTTAACACCATCTTCACCCTAAAGAAATGACACAAGAAAAGCATATTGCCTTGCAAGCCATGGTATTTCTCATAGAAGGCACATTATATTTTCAATCTACCACTGTTTTCGAACTGATCACGATGCTGCTTTGAAAATGCAGACATATAAATAGTTAGTAAAATGTTGTACTGCATATTTTAGACGTTTTGTAACATAGTATCATTGATAGCACAATGGCTTGACCAAAACCATGAACCTACATCCGTCTCTTGTGTGTCTCTGCCCCATCTTCTCCAATTCAGGAGTTTAAGTTCATGGGCCAGTGTCGTTCTCCGTCCGTTTCCCCAAGCAGACAGGCCGTGTCCTCAACCAGCCCAGCTCAGGAGGAGCTGTCTCTGTTCAAGCAGTACCTTCAGGACGGGAACCCCTTTGAGATGCATGCTGAGCACAAAGAGGAGGAGACTGAGGATGTGCTGGCATCTAACGGGGTAAATGCCACTGCTGATTCAGTTGTTCATTTGTTCCACCAGTCAGATTTACAAGAGTATGTCTAATTAATAATGCTACTGGTTGAGGTGCATCACCAAATAAGTTGATAAAGAGACAAGCTCGTTAATTGGGACATAATCATTGTGGGTCATTAAGTGGTTTACAGCAGCCTTCAAACTATCATCAACAGGGCTGTAACAAACGTTTATTAGCTGTGTACTGCAAACAGAACCTGCCATGATTATAAGAACACTTGATGCATTATCTGAAATTAAATATAAGCCTTTAAATAGCAAATTAATTCTGTGGGTAGATCAAGTGGCAAGGCAAATAATAAACCTAAGAGTAGAGCTGTATGTAATAGTATTGCATCTTAGTCATGTAGTTATTTTTCTATGAATGTTTTGCCCATCTGTCGGAATTCAATAATTTTCCTCAGCAAAGCGTGGTGGTAAATATGCCGTGTTGCTGTCACTCTGAATTGGCCAGTAAAACTACCAGGCCTCCCACTTTATAGGCCATACATAATTAACAGAGAAGAGAGATCGTTAGTCTCCTTCTTGGAATGCCTGTTTGACTGGACATCTATCTTAGTATGCTTTGTGCAACTGCGCCTTCAGACCCAGTAGACCAGCCTAGCTTGATTTGTGGAGGGAGTGTAATCCTCTTGTCTAGTAACTGAAAGTAAGAGCTTGTGCTTTGCTGACAAATCTGAATCTGAAAGCATAATAGGTACTGCATGATAGATTATATGAAACGTCGGACAAACAGTGGCGACTATTGTGTGGTTAAGAAGGAACAGGAGAATCAAACATCCCACTGTGCGATAGCAATGTACTGTTAGCAGCTGCGCTCATCTGAAGTCAGCGCCCCCTTGTTCCTTGAGGCAAGTTTCAAGTCTGTTATCACATGTATCATCATTACTATGGTGGTTACTGGCAAATCATCATTGCAGAATTGAAATTGCTTTGTAGACACTGCTGCACATCTGTAGGGCAGAGTCGCTGCTAGCTGGAGAGGTTAGCTACTTGCTAAGCAGTGATGCTAGCAGCGGCAGCCTGAACCTCTGCCTCTCTTTGTTGCAATTCTCATCAGTAGATTCATACAGACCCACTTTTGACAACTTTGTACATTATAAAATGTGAAATGATAACTTCTGTGCATAAAAACTTGTAAATCTTAAATGGCTGTTTTCAGGTCTGATAGTACTAAGGTGTAGTGACACCACAAGACAGAGAGAAGAAAACAAACCATACTGTATCTCTGTCAAGGCTTCTATAGGGTTCAACCAGATATCCATACCATAGACTCAGTGATGCAGAGAATATTGCCTGGTACTATCCATCTTATACACATTATATAAGCTTCTCCTATGACTGCTATAAAGCCATTATCGGTTTGTTGTTCCTTCAAGGCTTATTTGTTAAAGAAACAGTATTTCTCTTCTTGAATGAAGATTACACCGGTTCCCTGACACATCACCCACTTTTTTTTTAATATTGATATATCTTCCCTTCAGGCTCAACCAATCCAAAGCAATATTGCACTATATAACATATTAGGCTTACAGAAACCCAAGCTTGCATTGCTCTTAAGCTTGTAATCCTTTCAATATGGCTGTTGTGCTGCCTGAGCTTGCAGTTAAGGACAAAGAAAATATTGTCTTATTTCAGGTGAGCTCGAACCAAACCCTCCTCTGTAAGGTGAACAGATGTTCTGCTTTTCCTCCTCAAACCAGTCGTTTCATGGTTATACACCCATTAGAGCTAAAAGATGGAGATGTAACACTTTCTTTTCAAAAATATTTCAGATAATTTAATTACAGCCCATCTGATTTCACACCTGATGTAACGTGTCAGCAAAGTTTCACAGCATGGCAAAACGATTTTTCACTTGTATTTATGTTCTCACTTCTTCTGTACTGTATCTCTTCTTTGCACTTGTCCTTCATCTTCCGTGAATTCCATCTGATCTTTCTCTTCCCAATTTCTCAAGTACGAGTCAGATGAGCTAGAAAAGAGTGTGTATCAAGATTATGACAGTGACAGTGATGTCCCTGAGGAGCTCAAGCAGGACTACGTTGATGAGCAGACAGGCGATGTCCCCCACAAGAGGTCAGTTCCAAATCAAATTGTTTTTCCAAATTGCACAGCTCAAGGGATGACACGTCAAGGTTCATGGTTTATCCAGGTGTCCATTATTTCTACTCTTAGCTATTTCAGATTTCTGAAAGTTAGTGAACATGTGCACATAAAAAGAATGTAATGTTAATCACAAAAACACAATAAAACCATACGTCCTTGAATCTTTTTTTAAGGAGGTTCTAAAAGGATGTGAAGTCATGCATTACACCGCATTTTATGCATTCAGCAATGATAATTTTAGCTCACCTCTGCATAACCCTGCTAAGGAGGCAGAGACCTTATATATAAAAAAAAATTTCTTTCTTCCCACCTCCGCCTACGCGATTGGGGACTATTGAAAGATTAGGCGCTGTTTTATAAAGGCTGAGGCAATCATGCGCTGCTCTGCACCTTGTGTAAAAAGATTAATTTTCATTTGAAAGAGAATTTAGCATTTTGTTTATTTTATTATCAGGGAAGTCTTATAATTAATGCACACAAATACCATCTTAGCATGTCATAGCTGCAATTATTTCATCCTCTCAAGTAGATGTAGTGTGTGTCATAAATAACCACATAAATCTGGATGCTTTTGATGCAGCGGGATTGGGTTTTTAATTTTATAACCATCCTTGTTCTTTTCGTAGTGTTTTTTTTTCTTTCAGTAAACCGACTGTGTGTGTATGTGTTGGACTAAATTATTGAGAACCTTGGATTGTGTGTGTACGTGTGAGCTCACATCAAATTTTACACCCGATTTGCACGGGGAACAAGACATACAATACTATTACTAATTCAGTAGCTTCTCATTACTGAAGCATTGCTTTAATGACCATTTCCTGTCATGTAATCTGCAATGACTCTTTAATGGTATCATGATGTTTGTGCTCAGTGTTGAGTGTCATTATTTCACAGGACTGACACGCCTGATAGTTCTGCTTTAACTCTCACCACATTCGATATCCTGCTCCCAATGTGCATTAACCTGACATTAGCCTATAGTAACTAAAATGCAAATGTCCCTCTCTTATAAGCAAGAATCACTAATAGTTAATTATTAAATGGGTCGTGTGGTCACATCCAGAAATTAGAAAGGCCCATGTAATGATAGCTGGCTAATATGGCTCAATGATCAGTGTCAGGGGTCTGGTGCTCCAGGATCACCAGTTCAGAGACTTCACCACCGGGGTCCTTCTGTCCTTTCCTGCATTGTGTAAAGGGTTCTGATTGATCAATTACAAGACTCTGACCCTCAATGAGATTTTGAACCTGGCTGATCATTGCCGAGGATTAGTGATGTTAACATATATTACTGAATCTCTTCTTTTCTCATGACTCTGCCCTACTTTCTCTCTCACCCCCACCTCCTGCACACATCAGTGTGTCCCGAGAGACCATAAGAAGCAAGAAAAAGTCAGACTACAACCTAAATAAGACCAATGCACCCATCCTCACCAACACCACTCTGAATGTCATTCGGCTTGTCGGTAAGTCCTACACACACACACACACTCATACACACTCCACTTCTTACCTCTCCCTGAGAGCAGGCCACAGTGAGTGTCCTCTCTAGCCTGCTGAGATTTCCATTTATTCACCAATCTAGCCAGCAGCTCATAGGGATTAGCATGCTCACGTCTCTGCTGCAACTGTGTGACTGAGCTGCACTTATAATGGTTAGCCTTCACCCTTCGCTCTGACCTTTCGCTTTCGAAGAGGTGCTTCCTTTTGACGTGGCTTTGAAGACACTGGGGCCCTTCCTTGGCAATGCGTACCCTTTGGCGATGTGACCCCATGATGTGATGTGTGAAAATGAATTAGATGAGGCGGTCATCTTTTCTATGTGGTTGTATGGCTGAATTGAATCTTGACTGAACTCTGATACAGTTTGGCTGTCATTCTTGACATTTCAAACAATAAAAAAAATTCTGGTCCCACAAATTGTTTTCATTTCAACTGTTTAAATGTTCCCTTTTTTTAGTTCATACTGTACAAGAAAAATTTGTTTTTCACACAATTGGTAATATTGATTTAGAGCCATGTGGCACAATTTAAATTGGCAAAACTGAGTAAAAAGCCCAAGTTTGAATCCAAGCAATCACTTCTAATTCAGTCTTCGCAGCTCTTTGATGGAGTTAGATTGCCCCCTGAGTTAATTTGTGCAGAATACAAGAGAAAGGGCGTGAAAAATGAGAGTGTGAGAGAAATAGTGCTATCTCAGTGGCAAAGCCAGCTAGATTGAGTTTATTTCTTCTTTTTCCCCTCCATTCATCATTTCAGAGTCAATGGTAACCTTGTTACCCCCTGTACCTCGGTACTTATTGCTTTTATTACCTTCTCGCTTAATGAAATCCTTGCCCTCGAGCGTATGCAAATGCGATGTGTTCCTGCTGAAGTTCTTCCCTAAAGTAGGTGATTCCACCATGATTAACTTATCTGTACTTTGACTCCTTTGATTTCCTATAAGATTTACTTAAGAACAAAACCATTTCATTCATTGTAAACTAATACTGGGTTAAAAGAACACTTATGGGTGTCCACGGTGTCGCAACTCTCTATGCAACCAGGAACACACAAAGCTCAACAAACTTCTGGTAACGTATTATTTTCTGCAATTTCCTTACAGGGAAGTACATGCAGATGATGAACATTCTGAAGCCGATCGCCTTTGATGTCATCCACTGTGTGTCACAGCTCTTCGACTACTACCTGTACGCTGTATACACCTTCTTTGGACGCAATGACATGGTACAGTATTTCTGATTTGCCATGCTGCAGTTTGATTTCACAATGTATATTTATTTTGAAGAGCAAGTCAAATGCAGACACACTAGCATGTTTTAGAGTAACTTTACACTTGATTTTGGATGAAGGTAACTTGGCACAGGCCTCCTTGAGTTCAAAGATATAAGTGTCTTGAATGTCGGAGCACTACCAGCGTCGCAGCTGGGTGAGATCTGCAGCAAAACCTTGTGTTTTTACATATGTGACTGTCTCCATGGTCACCTTACTGTAAAACACGCATTGCCTCTGGAGAAATAAAACAGTGGCGTATCCTGATGTTTGTATGAGTGTTGAGATGCTGCCGGTGTGTGAACTTACATAGGAAGCAGTAGGGTTGCTTTGGTGGCTAAGAGTTTAAAGGTGCCAACAGTCATCCCCGATCTGAGTCCGACCTGCTGTTTCCCATCTCTCTCCCCTCTTCTCTCTGCTGTCTTTTTTTTTTTAAAGAAAGGCATACAATGCTCCACAAAAATATAAAATACAAAGGAATAAGAGAATAATAGGCACAGGTGTTTTGATGTGCATCCTCCCTTACATTGTGACTAAAAAATAGAATTACATTTGTGAAATGGTGCTTTTAAGAAAATTGCCCGCATTTATTTCTAAAGATGGATTTCTTCACGTTCATTAGATGATTTACAGTGAGACTGAGAATAACTATCTTTTCTCATTGCTGTCTGTCTCTGTAAAAGTTTTAGCTTAACAATATGTTACAGTCTGCAAGCCCAGTCTCCTCCACTCCATCTAACAACTATCATCTCATTTATACTGCGCCTCACAAAGAAAGAAAACATCATTTGTGTCAGTGTCGCCCTCAGGGAAGTGGTAATGATAGCAACAAAATGACTCCTGTCCCATCGAGGTGGAAGAGACAGAGAGGATGAGCGCTCCGCGGGGGCCGCTCTGATACAGATTATTGGTGTGTTTGTGTGAGCCATGGAAAGATGGGGGATGGTCGATGACACACTGCTTGTAAATTGACCACTTGCCGAGTGGTTGCTTTTCTCACGTGTCTTAAAATGACCACTGAAGATACATGTACAGTAAATGTGTGTTTCTGTCACATTGTCTGTCTTTCTCCGTATCACCGTCTGCCTTGTCTGAAACTCTCTTTTCCTTCTTTACACTTACCGTATATTGTGTCGTTTTTCTCTGCTGCATTCCACCCCTTTTTTGATCTTTTGTGCCACACAGCATCTTACATGTTCTGCCCCTTTCACATAGTATCACTTGTCTTTCACCCCTTCTACTTTTTCTACTCATTACTCCTGTGACACTCTGTCTGTCTGTCTTCATCCCTCTCAAACTCTCACTTTTTGTTTTTTCCCCGCTGTACCTCTATCCTCATTAAGTCTAATTTCATGAACCCACACATTTCACGAATAGTCTCACTCAAAGAGGCACCAAAAGTAAAATGCTAATGTCCCTATGAATCTTTAAATAGCTTATGGAAATTGCTATGCACATATGCTGGTATTTTGACCTAGGCTCTGCTCTCTTCACACTGCTGGAATCAAGAAGGAGCTGCTTGACTTCTCCACTTGAAGAGTAATGGGTGACATTAATATTCAAAAGGGTAAATTCCCCATTATCTGTGTATATTGGCCCTGTCAAGTCCAACTGCACTATTGACTCTGCCACACATATGCTAAAGATGCATTGTGTGTCGTGCTCACAGATTTTCCATTGCCATTAATAACTGGGCTTTCTGCTGCTGGGAAAGACAGATTTACAAACAGTTTTTTTGAAAAGTGATTAATGTTTCAAAATTATGGAAAGCTGTGCCCCGTGGGTTTAACCTGGATATTTCACTGAAGTGTGTTCTAAAAAGAGACAGATGAATGTAGTAAGAAAAAGAGAGTAAGCCAGAGAGGAGTGTGAATTGAAAGATGGAGGAAAGATAAGGATGGAAGACTGCGTACTTTGTCTCTCTGTTTTTCAGTACAATGCAGAAAGAAGGGAGGAGAGAGGTTGGCTACCAAAACAATGAAGTAGGAAAGATGTGTTGAGACAGTACTAGGCAAAGAGAGAGAGCAGATCAGGAAAGTATCTGACACTTGAATAGATGGCTTCTCTGAAAAATGAGCAGTAATGCAAGAAATAGTTATTTTTCATTGTCGACTCCAGACTCCCACAGACAGTTCGTCATGGATGATATTCATCTTGCATGCACAAGCACAAGTCAGTGTTCTTTATACCATTAAAGTGACTTGTGACGTAGAATAAAACTAAAGATTCTTTCTTTCTATCTACTGTAAGATAATTGTAAACCAGAATGAATTAGGATTATAATATAAAGGACTGGTCCTTCAGTGGTAGCCAGGTTAGCTTATTTTTGTAGTAACAATTTCCCTCTCTAATGCAAACTTATTTAACTCCCTTGGTATGAGGGCCAGGTAAGTAAATGAGTGATCCAACATTTGGTATTACACTTCCCTAAATTTAAAGGACAAAAAAAAGAATGTCAAAATCAAGGCAGCAGAATTAGAGACGTTTAGTCTTTAGTATGGGTCAAAAATGCGTGATCCTCAATTTCCCATAATAATCAATAGCAACGTTCATTAAATTCGCCCTGCCTCTTAAACACCCACCTCTTTCAAACCCCACGTCTCATTCTTAATATAAGCTTCTTTTACAAGTTTTCAGTCGCATACCAAGATAACCCTGATGACATAGTTAGGGTTATTTTTTCCAGAGACACTGAACAACAGATACATCTTTTCACAGGCTGTGTAGTATTAATCTTAATAAGTAAACTGACCTTTATTTGCAATACCAGTGGGATGCCGCCTTTTAATGTGTTCATTTTTTAACCATACTGTCTTATCGTTTTACCGTGTGCGCACATCTGTACAGTGTGGAGTATGTGGGCTTTTACATGTCACCTGTATTTTGGTAGACTGCAGCAGCTTGTGAGTTGTGTCCCTTACTGTTTTTTTAAACCTGGCCACACTGCATAAGATGCATTGAGATGAGTGAGACCCCATTTACACCAAAACGTTTCAAGAGCTATTTTGGAAATTTCTAAAAATAGTAAATCCAACTTGAAAGCTTTAAAACAAATTTGAAGTATCAGGAAGCTTTGAACTCTTTGCAAGACACACCAGTGACACTTAACTCTCAAACGTCACCAAGCTTTTTATAATATATGAGAAATTGTCAAACTGGAAGTATGTTTCTGTTTCAGAACACGTGCAAGTTAATGTTTGGACACAAATGAAGAAGCTACCACGTGTTCAACAACACTTAGATTTTCCTTACCTTACCTGGCAGTTTATGATAATAACAGAACAGTTTTGTTGTGGCTCTTGCATTAAAGGCCATTTGAATGTGAGGAAAGAATAGTGGAGACATTTACAGGATGGGGCTGAACAATTAATTGAAATCTTGTCAAAATCACAATGTGGCCTACTGCAATTTTCATATCAGCAAGGGCAAAATGTTTGTCAAAATAGCATTTTAAATGATGTATTGTCGTGCTGCGGAGATGTCCTGATATTCCATAATATTCTACAGACTTTAGAAAACATCTTTGTTTGGTACAGATCCCTGCAAAAATTGCACCATAATTCATTTTAATATGTTTTTTCAACTGAAAATGAGAATAATGATGCAAACATATTCATTCCCTCTGATATCATTTTGCAATTTCAATATCAGTCAAAATAATCGCAATTAGAAGTTTTTTCAAATTGTTCAACACTAGTCCGGCAGTAATTCCACTCATTACTTCACTTCATCTAATTCCGTTTGTTTGCTTCTTTCTTTATGTTTTCCCCCTTCAATTATGTAATACTTCCTCCACTGTGCTAATATTTTTAATTTGAGATTTTCTGCTGTCCATTTGTCACCCATAGCCTGTCCCGAGCCCGTCTTTGCCAACTCATGGTGGCAGAGAGACGGGCCCTGCCAGGGTGGTGGGCCCTGCTTGCTTGGTAAGAGTAGATCTCTGGAAGTATTATTACTAATACACGAGGTTGTCCCCCGCCTTGTGAGTCTAATATACTAGTAAACACTTGTGTGGTGTGGTTAATTTGAAGCCCTTGAGGGTGTGCTTGATTAGCTTTCTCAAGTGACATTCAGCACATCTGAAAGTGATTTCAGAAGCATTTAGTTGTTGAGTTTGCTGTGTTTTTACCCTCTCCACCATTCTAGTTTACCTCTCGTCTGTCAGCTACTGTAGGCGGTGTGATTGTCTGATTTTGATGTCTGTTCCTCCCAGTTACTCCTCCCTCTTTTGGATTAGAGTCGACTAGAAGCAGAAAGTAAAGATTCTCTCGTCTCCAGCTACGTGAGATGAGAGCAGATGTTGCTGTGTGTGTGCATGCTTTCACACTCTGCTAAAGTGTATGTTCTTCTAGAGGAATGTGTGTGTGCACAGTGCAAACACTAAGTGAGTGTGTGTGTGTGTGTGTGTATCCTACAGTATGAGTCATCAGGCCTGGGCCTTATCAGCAGCAGACTGAGAACCACACTGAACCGGATCCAGGAGAGCCTCATTGACATGGTAAGACTGTAACTCCTTCTCTCTTCCTCTACTCTCCTTCTCACTTTCTCTTTCTCTTTTTCCATCTCTCATTACCTCATCGCCTGTCTCATTTTCTGACACAAACATGCTCTCTCCACACTACCCCAACCCCATCCTCTTGCCCTTTTATGCCTCTGCCTGTATTTTTTTTATGCCCATGCACCCTATCCATCTCAACCATATGTGTGGTCTTATTGTTGAGAGTGCCCACAGCCCCTGTAGCCACAAAATGCATTATGGGTCGTCATTATCTGGCCAGTGGTCACTCACATGTACACACGCGCCTCCCTCTGTTTAAGTGGCCACACCAGTGTGGATGTGTGTGTTATTCCATTAGGGCTCTCAATCACTACTCCCCTCTGTAATACTACATAGTGACAATTAGCCTGGTACAGTCCACACTCTCTACACTGTACGATAGTGTGTCTGTTTACAGTCTGCCTCCCTCTGTTACATGATGATACAAGTGTAACAGCTTCGTTTCATTTGTCTGCATATATCAGACCGCATTTGCCAGCCTGTGTTCAAAGAAGCAATATTTGGACTTTAAACTGGCCCTAATCTGCATTGCCACTGACATTTTACTCCCCTGGAGGCAAATATGAAATTGTGTTGATGTTAGGGCTTGCTTTGTGACAAAAAAACAATGAGATGTGTCCCTTGAGTCTAATTATAGTAGAAGTGTGAGTGAATGGCCCACTGAACTCATATTTTAGTCATTCTTCCTTGGATTCCAAGGTGTACACTAAAGATGGTATTTATATACGTCTGGTATGTGCATTGTTACGACAGAAGCGTCCAGTTCTGAAGCTCTGTAAATCAGACATTAACTCAGCTTTTGTTTCAGATGAATATAAAGCCCAGAGCTCCTGTATTGGCAAAATAAAGTGGCCAATATTCCTTTTTTATAGTTTAATTAGGTTTGTATCCTATGTCGCAATCTGTGACTCTACTACTTTCTCTTATCAGCTGTGAAAATGAAAAAGAAAATGTATTCTTTTCCCTTGGTGAGATCCTGAATACCGTTATTTCATTTTTCATTTGCAGAGAACTTGGGGGGCTTTCTGTCTCTACCGAATATCATTTCTAATTTCATCTGTACATTGATGTAACACCACACACCAGACTACAGGACAAACAATGAAAAGTGACGTTTTTTTGTTTTTTTTTAAGAAAAGAGCTGGAAGTAACTTGATCACTGATATGGACTTATGTTATCAGCTGTCTGTCAAGGCCAGTGACAAGCCGCCATGGCAACCATCATCTTTAATGTGTATCCCTTCAGAATGTGAAGTAAGGTGAACAGAGTGAATTGTTTTCCTTTGCATGAAGATATAATCAGCACTTTTCCACAGTAAGGTGCATACAGCATGCAAAGCACCATTTTAAAACAAAGCGTTTATTTGACACTGCAGCACAATGATATTTTGCTGTGATAACAATGCTGGCTACATGGCAGTCATGTTTATAGCTTAACATTTCAGGAGAGGGAGAAATCTAAAGCAAAATAATGCAGGAAGGCAGAGGAAAGACAACAGAATAACAAATGATGAAAACTTTAAATTGCATTAAGCAGTGTAATGCAGCGACACGTTTTCTTCCCTCAGGGGGGACTATAGCAACTATTTACACGGCAGTAATTTTTTGTCTGTGTTGTTAGCCACTTTCAAATGTCAGACAAGCTCGGTGCTCAGCTGCCTTCTGTGGACAACATGTCTGTCCTCTGAACTGTTCACCTGATCGCATGGGCAAATGGACAGACTGGGTGAAGATAGAGAACAGGAGAGTGTGATGCACTGAAACGTGTGTGTGGGTTTTTGTCTCTCAAGAGACAAAACAATGCCAAACCTTTAACACGTACTTGCACACGGATTTCAGATTAGCATAATCATACCACTTTGTGGCCATCACAGGCTGCCTGATAAAGATCTATTTAAAACCACCTCAGAGGGAGGGCACAGACTCGGGCTTTGTAACTATACCCAACCACAATCTAATGTATTGTCAAATGCTTTTAGTCTTTAGTGTTAGCCTTTCCCATATGCAAAACTATTTTAGTTCATCTCAATAAATCATTCAATGCTGGAAAAATGCCCTATTTTCCAAACTAACACAGCACTCCCTTTCCTCCCTCTCCCCTCTCTGTCTCGCTCTCTTTCTGCCCTTCTGTGTTTCACATCATGATCATAAATTTTGCGGACACACACTTTCTTTTTAAAAGTATTAATACATATTTAATATATACATGTTTGAGAAAAGAAGTCGCTATTTGCTTATTGTCAATTATAACAATTTATATCCATTTCCATTGGATGTGCGGGCACATGGATTATATAAATCCATGTGCCTTTTTTTTTTTTTTTTTAAATATAGCTGATTTGATGTATTCCCATTGCGTACACAAACACACTCCCCCACCTGCATACGAACACACACACTCCAGAGATTGCAGCAGGGTAAACCTCATTTGTAAACAGATTATAAAGTTAATTGCACACTGCATTTCAATTGAGCCGCCAAATCCTTGCGGTTTTGTTCCCCTGATCTGCCGTCGCAACTGTTTGATTTCAAAACCAATGTGCTGGTAATGACTCTGGGTCCCATATGAACGGCAGCGAGATTCCATCTCATCTCGTCTCAGGTACAGAGTGGCTTCAGCTTAAATAGGGAGCTCCAGGGGGAAAAGTAAAAGATCATCCCTTTGTTTATGTTCTATTTCTCTGCCTCCGTTACTCTTGATTACCTTTCCGAAACCCTGTCGCTCGTCTGCATTTGACAGTTTCCATTTCAAGTTCACTCACTTTTGACTTTGCATTTTTCATTGCAAGTGTTTGAAAGGTTGTGAGGTTAGGGAGAAACTTCTGAGAGCAGCAGAGATGTAATTGCCTTGTTATTATTCAACGTTTTCCGCAAAACACTTGTTACATAATGTTTAATCACATGCACTGTCATCAACACCAGTTTCAAGTTCAAATGTGTCATCTTTGCCTGAACGTGAAGCTCTGAACTGAATAATTTTACTTGAAATCCTTGCTCGAAACAATTCTAGTCCTTTGGTGATGTTGCTTGGGGGCAGGTTATATGACAGTGCCATATCAGAATAATGCCACGATCCCCATCTGTGGCCATATTGTCGCTGCCAGAAAGTTCAGCTGTGACAGCTGTTGAGAGCCACTGCTGCAGGCAACATTGTGATAGAGCTGCCACAGGCAGACATTTGCAATGAAAGCTACCTCTGGTTCAACCTCCTTTTACTTTTCTTAATACTCAAACCACCAGTATTTACTCTTTCAATCCGTCAGCTCATTTTTCTGACTTTCTCTCTTTCATTGCTCTCATTTCTTCCCAAACTTTTCCTCCTTCCTTTTTATCTGTTTGTCCCATCGCTTCCTTCACTTCTGCAGCTGTGTGCCAATGATTACTTGCTGTGTGCTTGTATTCCAGTATTTATTTATTCTAGTATTTATTCCAGTTTATATATACATATACACAGCTTGGCACAGCTTAGTCAGCTTGGCACAGTTAACACACAGGGACGCTGCCACTCTTGAGGGGCACTGGCTAATGTCACACACACACACACACACACACACACTCTACATTTTCTTTCACCCTCAAACACTAAACCCAGTCATTAGTTCTGCGTCTCTCACGGGGGCACATCACTGTCCAGACTGGTCTCTTTCTTGTAGCCTGGGGGATTGCCATTTGACAGGGATTATAGATCATAATTAAGCTCCAGGGTGTGGCTGTTTATACTGTAGTTGTCAAGATATTACAAGTATTGACATTTTTGTTGGGATTTCAAGTGGAAGATAGGCACACACTACATTGATAGGCCCAGCTGTAGGTCATGCTCCTCAGCTGTGATGCAGAGACACTTAATCCCCTTGGATACAGTAAGTCCGCTTCCTGTCTCTAACTTCCTCGTCAACTTCTGCCAATGACTCATCACATCTCCCGGTGTGACAGACATGGTAATGAGTAGAATTATACACTCAGATTTTAATCCTTTAATTTGTATTCTGCGTTCTCCTCCTACACTTTGGTTCACTCCTGTTCAGCTTTCTTAACTCGAATATATCAAGAAAGTTATTTCCTACTTGTACCTTGGCTGTTTTGTCATGCCAAAGCAGGTGAACTGGCCAGCAGCTATGAGAAAAGAAGTTGCCAGAGATAGCCTTGGAGGTGCCGGACGGTGTCCTACAAAATAAATGAAGGCCTTAATTCCATTTGACATTCATCTAATGAGAACCAAATTTGTAGTATTAGAGTGACAAAGAGGTGCAATAGGATCCACTTGACAGTAATTGCCTGGCAGCCAGTCCACTCGACTCGGCCATAAATCTCTATGGAATGGATTGGAGAGGAGTAAGCAGTCAATCACGATAGATTGAGACACTTCAACTGAGAGATCACTTTTCAGCTCCCCAGCTGGAAGCTTCCTTCATGACAAGGGTGATTACAGAATTATCAAGCTCTTAGAGTTTAAATTCAAATTAAGGATTTTATTTTTTTGTTGGGTAATAATATTTTACAGTTGTTTGAAAGTTCAGAAGCCCACAATTCTTAGGGTTATTGTTAGGTTATAGCTCCCTTGCCATTAACTGAAAGAGGGAGGCGCCAGATTGGCATTGGATCAAATTACCTGTTTTGATAAATTCCTGGATCAAGAGATGCGTTGTGTGAATTTTAAATCCCTTGAAAACTCTGTTTCAAATTCATAGCTTTTATTTCAAACATTAGATTCAACCTAGTGAGAAGAAGCACAGACAAAAACAGAAAGAATTTTTTTTGGTATGTTTTTGGGTTGATGATCACGTGTTCATGTAGAACAACATTGCTGATAGTAAAAAGCTAATAGAGAGAACAGGTTTTCAGGGCCTTTACAATTTTAGAGCATTTGTATATCTTTTCTCATATCAGCCACTTACGTTGAGGACTACTTGTTCATCCCCCAAGCGTATATAACTTTACTTTTCATCGTTCAAATAATGGATGCAGCAGATTTGATACTGAGAGGGAGCTCCCAGAGGCATAAAAGGCCTCCCATACCCACCTCAGAACCACCTCAGGCTGTTTCTCAAAATTGAACTGCTCACAACAAATCATCCATAGACATGCGGGGAAACCCCAGTGATAAAATAGATGCTCCAGCAGAGGTGGGCCTGACTTAGCACTTTAAAAAAAACAGAGAATTTATCAGAGCCAATGAAACCAATGTCCTGAAATGTTGACCGTGGCCACTTATGTGTAATAATGGAGCCAATAGCTATAGTTTTTCCCAAGTGCACACTTGAATTATTGTTGTTTGGGAAGTGATGGAACTGAGCTTTTTGGTGGTTTTGTAGTCATAGTCTGGACAGCCTCATTGGTGCCGTAGAATGCTCATAATCAGGTTCATAGTTGTATTTAGGTTTCTACTAAAAAATGTTTACATGATTTAATGTTCAAAAAACACATATTTGTCATACTGTCCACTGCTTCAGCACCTCTTTTCAATCTCTGTCTGAACCGTAGACTGTATATTAGAAATGGACATCGTCACCCGTTGGTTTATGGACTGACGTTTTGAAGGCTGGAGTTTGGCCGATAGGCCGCTGCAATGTTGAGTTTTTGCAACCAGGAAGTGCCCGGAAGTGACCATATTTGGACGAGATGGCAGAGGTAACAGCCGAGTGTGGAGCTTGCTAGCTTGCTTAGCTAGGTGTAACTGTAACTCACGTTAACTGTCATTTTAACAGGGCTGATAACTTTGTGTAGCGAACAACAGTCTAAATGTACTCACAAGAGAAAGTGAATAGCCAACTCCTAATAAGCTTTTTCAGTGACGCTGGTTAAATTTACACAGTGCCATGGGTACGAGTCGGCTGTAGCTTGATTGACAGGTCGCCATGGTAACGACTTGTCAATCATAGATTATCCCGCCCTGAAACATACTCTGCTTTCTGGTCTATTTTAAAATAAATGGGACCATATTTTACTAAATGAACATCATGCTGTGTTAAAGAAGACTTGAAACTAGCGACTAAGACCATAAACTCATTAGGAAAGTGTTTACTGCGGTAATTATTCAGGTAGGGTCATTTTACCATTGTTTGGAAGAGTCGCCTCCTGCTGGCCGTTCAATAGAATGCAGGTTTAAGGGACTTGCGCATTGGAGTTACGTCTCAGACCAGAAGCTTCCCACTTGGTCTGAACACTCAGTTTTAGCTCCTGTCTCTTTAAGGCCCCCCTCCCTAAAAATCCACTTGCTTCTGATTGGCCAACTTCCCCCAGCATGGAAGAGGGGCGGGGCATAGCCATACAGGCATACTGAAGCAAAGCCTCCCATGCGAGACTAGGCTCACCGATTACTGTATAAAAACACACTTTCACTGGTTTTACTATTCATTGGTTTTACTGAAACTGGATCAGAGTTGATGGGGAAAATATTGTCCGGGTTTCCCTCTGATGTCCTCCGGCTGCTCTGCCTCCACTTTTTCCGATTTATGGAGTTTATATGTTACTGGTTACATTAGCAGCTAACTACAGCCGTGCAGCTAGCCGTCCTATTGCTGATTCTACCCAGACTGGAAGCTTGGTTCACCTCTAATGTTAAGAAGCTTTCGACCGCTGGTTCAGAGCCAACAGATTTGCATGTGAAGGAGGAAACAATGGAGATTGAGCCTCAGAGTATGTCAGTTACATGCACTGAATTCTTTATATTATACACTATGCCAAGGTAAATACAGTTTTCCATTCTATGGCACCTTTAAGTTAGTTTTTCACTGAGCCACTTTCTTTGTAAGGCATTATGGAAAGGAGATCACATGTCCCATATGAAAACCATAAAGCATAGCAGAATCTCATTATACTTGAGTCCTAACACACAATTAATGAACATACACACACACAAACAACATACATCTATTTTAACCGTCTTTCCTCATTAAGATTAATTTGCAGCTGGGTAAATATCTCTGCATCTTGTCTTTGATCTGTTTGAGGAAACACAGCAGGGATTGATAGTCATCAAGCTGCTGCTGTACCCCTGTTTTACTCATTCAAAACTTTGCTCTTATCTGTTTTCGAATCCCTAGACGTTCATTTTTAGATGTTTTTTTATTTATTGTGAATTCCAGGGCTAATCATTGCACAAGCGTAGACACGCTCCCTGGCTTTGATGCTTGATGTCTTAATACTAAACAATTCTGTTGGTCCGCATGGGGAAACCGTTTCAGCATTAATACCTCACAGACAGAAACAAAACTTGTTTTCCATTTCGTCTGTCCATAGACTACAGAATGATGTTTGCACTGTTAGGTAAGCTGTTATTTCTCAACTACTGGATGTGAATAAAGCTGACAGCATCAAGTAAAGAAATTTATCCCTTAAAGGTTTTACTTTTGGGGTTATGCTGCTCTCCAAAATTCCTTATCAAATTATGATTTGGCTGGTAAATGCAGTTGCAGTGAAATGTCCCAAGAAGTGCTGATATTCCCATTTTTTTTTTCTTTCTGTTTTTGTCTTTTGGCATATGTGTGTTTTATTTTCTTAACAATAGAAATATATATTTTTATGTATAAACTCTTGCTTGAAAGGTGCCATTACTTCCACATTTTGACTCACTCTTCTGTTTTGTACCATTCACATTAATTATTGATCATCGATGAAGTCTTATCAGTGCCTGACGGGGCGGAAAGAGACACAACAGCATGACTGAGCGAGTGCAATAGCTGCACTGCAAGTGCAAAAAATGGCAAGGGAACAAAGACTGCAGGGGAATAGTTTGACCTTAAGTATAGCTTATGTGGATGCTGACAAAAATAAATTCTTTTTTTGGTTGGAAATTAAACACAAAGAGGAGACCTTCTGGCAGCATAATATTGTTAGCGATTTAGAAGCATTTAGATTCAGTGTTTTGATTGTTGGTGTGTTCATATCTGTGACTTAATCTACTGTAAAGTAGAACTACTAATTATTTGAATTACTTCAGTATACCCAGAGCATTTCTCATTTACTTTTATTAAGTGTTATCCAGGGGCAGAGAGGTCTGTACTAACAAACGACTGGAACTCTGTCTGTGACCAGGAAGTTTTACTCTTGTTTTTACTCATCATTTCGCAAAAATGTCTTAAATGGTTCGTTAACTCAGGGGCCACTTTTATGTGAGCACACCACCACCAGACAGATAATTAAAACACAATGAGCTCACAAAGAAAAGAATCCTTCTCTCCTTCCAGTTCTGCTTTTTCGCCCCTGTTTTGCTACTTTATGTTAGATTACAATGAGCATTCAGACACATGCACAAAAATTTCCTTTTCTCTGATATAATGGGCAGAGGTGGATTGTTTTATTCGAACCTCCTCTGTGAACTTTGATTTTTTTTTTATATGAAGTACCCACAGTGTAATGAAATAGAGGACTAAGGCTGTTGATGCTTTGACATGGACTTGTTTGTAAAATAATAAAAAAAAAAGTTTAAAAGTCCTACGGCTTGTTATCTGCTACCCTGGCTTGCAAAGGGCTAATGGTTAGTGTAAGATGAGATTTATTTTTTTATAACCTGTGAAATGGGGACATTTCATCTGAAGAAAGGGAAGAATGTAAGATGAGATTTATTTTGTTATGATTTATTTTATAGATTACGCCATTTACAGAAATAAGTTGCATAATTTAATTAAT
>JAPMOB010233542.1:0-13743 GCA_029875015.1 Lepomis gibbosus
ATGCTCTGTTGATACTTGTAAGTTGTTCCTCAAATGTAAGTCGCTTTGGATAAAAGCGTCTGCCAAATGAGTAAATGTATTTGGCATTTTTGCTCACTCTAGCACCACAATTTATGGCCATAAAACCATCCACACCACTCTGGTCTCTGTGGTTTCAGGTTTGTCGAGGTAGAGAGACTGCTGCTGTAGCTGGGAATCGTCCAGAGTCGTAAGGTCCTGAGGAGACGCTCTGTGTGATTGCGGTGTCCTGCTGCTGTGGGAGATGGTCAGCAGGTGAATGGCTGTGAGCAGAGGGGGCATCGCCTTTTGGGTGGGTTGTGTCCTCAGCCACGGCAGAAGGCAACCCATCAAAAAACACATCTGGAGTCTGAGTGAGGTAACCTGCTTGATCCTGAGATCCTCTCTTCCATTATATATTTGAGTTGTGTGTCAGACAACCTCTGGGGTTTGAAGGCCAGTGTCAACAAATAATATATACAAATAATATTTTGGATTTTGAAAGATAAAATGGCAAACTTTACAAGCTACTCTGTCCTGCACTGTGCATGATGGAAAATGTGGGCCATCGCTATATCCTACATTACAAACTGGAGCAGTGAGCCAGAGAGCAGCACACTCTGCTCCGCCTAGGTTGCAAAATATTGATGAATATATTTATTCAGTGTTTTTTAAATTTTTAATGGGCATTGACCTCATGCTTACGCATTACGCTTACGTATTTCCGAATAAATAAAATGACAGAAGGGTGCTCAATTCTGAACCAAACACTCACTTCATGTGATTACTTTCACTGAATGAAAACAAAGTGCATCACTTGCTTATAGAGTTACATTCATCATTCAGAAATAAACACATCACTATTTTCAGATGATACTGATATTTCTCTTCTGATCTGACTCTCAGATAGCTTCTATAAAAGCTAACAATAATATTTCTCAAAATGTCAGACTTGTAGTGAAATGTCAGTTCCAGTTCAATATGTGAGCAATTGTTGTATGTGAATAATCTTACTTTTTTGCTCCTTAGACGGTCTACTGTCAGTGGATCTGTCAGACACGCCCCCTGAGCAGAGCATCATGGGCCCTGGCGCCGCCCAACAGTCTGAGATATCAGAACATTAAGCAGCCGGTGCTGTCCCACCCGTTCCACCATGCCAGCCAGCCTCAGAGAGGAGGTTACTGCGAGGAGGACTGGGAGGAGTCGGTCAGCGTGTGTGTGCTGGTGCGACAGGGCGAGTCAGATGGCCTCCACACCCTTCTGGAGATCCCCCTGTCCGCTCACAATAAACTAGGAGACCTCCTCGCTCTGGGGGCTCACAACTCCTCTAAGTTGTCCTTCCCGTGGACCACAGTGGAAGGCAGCAGACAGGATGATATCAGTGTTGACAGCTTCGAGAGAAACAGCGTTAATGCTATAAAAAGAGAACATGGCTGTTTCAGAAGCCTGTTTGAAGCGGAGAGGTGTCCGGCACCGTTCATGTACGGCTCTCAGTATTATTGTTTCCATTGCCCCGGCACAGAGCCGGTACCTGGCCGCGGGCTGAAATCTGGGCAGGATGTTGGACTTGACAGCAAGCCTTTGGAGCTGCCCCTGCAGCCTCCTACGTCACTGTGTAGCCATGCAGAGATTGCAGAGGGGGAGCGTACTGACAGAGACAGTGAAAGGGAGGAGAAAATGGCCATAATGTATGAAAGACTGAGGATAGAGGTAAGAATTCACTGTGTCTGGATAAGTGATTCAAAGGTGCTCTGCCTCTGACTGGTCTGAAGTGGTGAAGTGAGGACTGGTCTTTTCATAGATGTGTTTTCCCTCTGTGTGTATATAAAATTGTGCATGTAGGGGCATTGCATTGTATGACAGCACATTTAAAGCCCCTTTTCCATCACTCGGTACCAGCTTGACTCGCCTTTTTTTGCTTTTCCATTGTGGAAAAGTTGTACCTGTACCTGCGTCCAGGTACTTTTTTTCGCATCACCTCCGTCGAGGTTCCAAGCGAGCTGAGGGATACTAAAATGTGATGTGAAAACACAGAAGGCTGCTGATTGGTCAGAGAGAATCGTTACTATTCACTGCATCATCATTGCACGTGTCTGACAGACGCCAGGAACAGGAAGTTTTTACAATTTTCATATGCAATTTCATCACTAAATCCACTTCTGAGAAGTTTTGAGGTGAGAAATCAACTGTGTAAATTTAGAATATTAACAGTTATATGAAAAGTGATGGCGGGACAAAAACGCGCTTGAAAGTTTTCGGAGTTGATAAGCCCCGCAAGTGGCTGCGGAGGAAGACTGCGGCAGTGAGTCGCCCGCTCACAGAGCCCTCTGCTCCCGCTGTCACACAGACCGCTGCAGCAACAAAGGCAGAGGAAAACACAGCTGGAAGGTTTTCATACCGCTTATCTGTCTTTACATTCTGAGGAATGTTGAAAAGTTTAAACTTAAAAAAGAGAAAGCTGTGTGATGTGTGTGTTGCATTGAACATTACGTCGCGTCTGTTGTGTGTGGGGTCGCTATGACGACGGGCATTATCTCTTGGTACTGTCTGCAATGGAAAACGGAGGACGGCCAAACCGAGACGAGTAGATTAGAGGCGTGTTGAGCTGGTACTGGTAATGGAAAAACGGCATAATAGAATTTCATAAAATTGTATTTTTGTTGTAAGTTGTAAGGTTTTATTATTCAGTGTAGTGACACTGACTGTCACACACACAATTCCTCCTGTATGAATTTTTAATGGTGAACAGACACAGATCTTCATTCAAATGAGGCAGTGCAGTGAGCTGTTTTTGATATTTTGGTTGAAATCAGGTTTATGTATTGTGCTGAGAAAAAAGCAAAGTCCCTTCTGTGCAACAACAAGAACAAAATAATCACTTGCAGAAAATACACAGCAATAACAGAATGCTGAAAACTGTAAAACAGTTTTAATTAAACATTTTACAAGCAGTAGATATATTTAATAAGCATGAAAGCAAAAATGTCTAAGGTGTTGTCTACAGCTGCTTTCTACTGCTTCTCCTTTAAGTGAAATTTATACTTATGCGTCAAATCAACGGCGTAGCCTCTGCGTAGCCCCATAAACTACGGCATAGCCTGACGTGCACCTCCTCAAAAATATAACTACATGTTGAGGCGACGCATCTCTTTTTTTGTAGCCCCCTAGCTATATGTTTGTTTGTATTTTTGTGTGTTGTACACATGTACAATGTATGTATTCCTGTATGTTGAATTGTTAATACTTCTATACTAATGAAGGGAGGGGGGGGGACACAAAACGTTGAGGCGACGTGGATCGTAAGCTCGGTGATTTGTCAGCTGGGTAGGCTCGCAATGCCTCAGAGCTGACAGGAAGTGCCCGTGCTTTGAAGTAACTTTTACTAGCAGCCAAAATGGAGGCTATAACACGGTGGATTGATATATTTGACCGTCACAACCTGAGCGAAATGATTTGTTTCCCTGTCAGAATGTGATTTATTTGGTCGATGACATTTGAAATGGTTAAACCAGCCGCACGTATACAATTTTAGCCCCATTCACGTTAGCGTTTGGGGGAGTAATTGCGATTGACGGACAGGAGTATAAATCAAGCTTTAGTTCATTGCAGCCACCGAGGCAGCAGAATATACACTGCTCAAAAAATAAAGGGAAAACTTAAACAACACAACGTAACTCCAAGTCAATCTCACTCCTGTGAAATCAAACTGTCCACTTAGGAAGCAACACTGATTGACAATCAATTTCACATGCTGTTGTGCAAATGGAATAGACAACAGGTGGAAATTATAGGCAATTAGCAAGACACCCCCAATAAAGGAGTGATTCTGCAGTTTGTGACCACAAACCACTTCTCAGTGCCTATGCTTCCTGGCTGATGTTTTGTTCACTTTTGAATGCTGCCGGTGCTTTCACTCTACTGGTAGCATGAGACGGAGTCTACAACCCACACAAGTGGCTCAGGTAGTGCAGCTCATCCAGGATGGCACTTCAATGTGAGCTGTGGCAAGAAGGTTTGCTGTGTCTGTCAGCGTTGTGGTCAGAGCATGGAGGCGCTACCAGGAGACAGGCCAGTACATCAGGAGACGTGGAGGGGGCCGTAGGAGGGCAACAACCAAGCAGCAGGACCGCCTTTGTGCAAGGAGGAGCGCGTGGCCCCCGCGAGTTGGCCCTTGCATGGCCTATATCACGAGGCGCCCCGCTGTGGCTCGGGTGGCCTGCGATGAAGAAACAAGCACAGTTGGAAATGATAGCAATTTGCGCTTATGAAGCATGTCATAAATGAATGTCTGTGGAGTGTTATTTGATATAAGATTAATAATGCCACCTAGAGGCCGATTGAAGTTTGACACAGCCTCTCGGGAGGGCGTGCCAGATAAAGTATGTGAGTTTGGTGTAGATTGGCCATTACAAACCTAAGATATCATATCACATTCTTTTGCGTTTTGGCAAAAGTTTGTTAGCATATAATTATGACGTTTTTTGGTGGATCAAAATTCCCTCTACAAACTTTTACCTGCTCGGTCCAGAGGTGGTCCGTGCCAAGTTTGCTGCCGATCAGACTTGCGGCTTCGGAGGAGTTAATTAAAATAGGTCTTTCAGTTTTTGTGATTGATCGAAATGAAAACGTCATTGCACAGTTGTGTTTTACACGATTGGAATCGTATAAAACTCGCAGACATGAGGTTTATGAATATGCGATGTAGTGGCACGTAGTTATGAGGCAAAATATCCTTTGGTTCAAAATCCCATTGAAATGAATGGGACTTTCTGTTGGTATTTGAGCTTAAATTATAGCGCCACCTATTGGCCAAATTGGTGTAATCAGGGGCCCATGGGGAAGAAATCGGACTTGTGGTTATGGAGATATAAAAGTCTATGGGATTTTTTTTCACGTGTTTAATCTGCAATAATAGCGCCACCTATGGGCATATTTGGGTCAACTTTGGTGCCTGTAGTATGGGGACCATGCTGAACAAATCGGCTCAAGTTTCATGTCAATGTGACTTGTGGTTATAGTGGAACAATTTTTGGGTGTTAAATAGTGCCACCTAGGGCGAGTTGCACCAAATTTTGCACAGGGCCCTTAGGGGCCATCCCACACTATTGTTTAAAATTTGGTGTCCATCAGCTATTCCAAACATTATCAGCATTTCCTGTTTATAGCGTTTTTGCAAATATTTGTTAGCATATAATTGAGACATTTTTTGTCTGTTCCATATTTCCTCTACAGAATTTCATTAGCTTGGTCCAGAGATCATCCGCTACTTAATTAGATTATCTGTTAGTTAATTAAAATAGGTTTTTCAGTTTTTGTTATGTTGCAAAAAAAAAGTCTGGGCATGGCCTATACCACGAGATTCAGCTCAATCCCCTGAACGCGTAGATATAAGGTTTTTGATATCCGCCTTCGTGTGCGAGACTTACAACAATTTGAATGTGCCAAACTTTGGCAACTTTGTGGCCCTTGCTTGTCGTGCCCCTTATTGGTAGAAGTGAGCAAATTTTCTCGCATGCTGTAGTCTCATGGGCTGGACCTACCCTGTGAGTTTCGCGTCTGTAGCACTTACCATCTAGGTTGCAGTATTGGAATTAGGCTAAAACGAGTGGTGGGCATAGATTAATTTTTTTAATCTAGATTAATCTCACTGTAATCTTGGAATTAATCTAGATTAAAATGGCTCATTTGAATTCTGCCGAAAGCATTCAGAGTATGTGTGCTACCCAAATAATGGCTAAAAGTAAGTCTTTGAGAAGATAAGATGGGTCACCTGTGGCCGCCTGGAAAACAAGCTCGAGCCCATCATCTTCAACCACGCTGATGGGCCAGCAGCTGGTGGCAGTCCACTGAGCGAAGAGATTAGTTAGCTTGGCTGATAGAACTGTGCTGATGGGCTTGCCTCAGTTGCACTCAAACATAGTTATGACAATGACTCTTCCCCTGCGCTACAGTGCTTGGCCCGGCATCTTCCGCATTAGCTAAGGGATGCTTTTCATTTAGGTGGTACTTGAGACTGGAAGAACTCCTACAGTAAACTAATTACGCATTGCACAAGGTGCAAACAACTTTAGTCTTGTTGAGGTTTCCATTGGGAAGCTTCTTAAAAATGAATTTTCCCTGAAGCAAACCTGGCGGCTTCATTGCTGCATCCAAATTAGCACGTCACGTTTCATGTGGTAATTTCACAGTAGGCATACACACAGGTTCGAAGACTCGTTCTTGCCCCCTACAGTGCAATTTGGCTAGGTATACATCTGCGCTAAAATATCAAGGTGAAAGTCATCATAGCTTGTGTAGTATAGACCCAGCTCCCAACCCAACATAGAGAATAGATTAACTGCGATATTTTTTTTTTATTGCCTGATAAGAGTCTCATGTTAACGCCGATAACAGCCCACCACTAGCTGAAATGTATGGAAGAATAAATAAAATAATAAAAATCCTAACGATTACAATAGGGTCCCCAGCTCTGCTGGTACTGGGAACCACGATGCCTTGCTTCACGGGTTCCCAGCCCACTTGGGCGTGGCCCCCTAATTCTACATTCTTGATAATTATGTGATCAAATCTGCGTCCTTGGATTTGAAAAGTGCCATGCCACTACACACAGCCTTCCGTCATGTTTATCTTGATTAAATCCCAAGCAAATAACACCAGGCTGCTAACAGAGCTACTTTCCTCTTTGAACTGTTGTTGTCGTACTCCACTGTGAGTTCCTCAGTAGCTATGGAGCTACTGTGTGAGACTTCTGCTGTGACTGAGAATGTATTTATTAATCATCACAGCCTCTGATCTATATTCCAGTTCACCCAGCCCTTTTTTCCTTAGCACCTGTTCAGTTGGGTCAAGACCACTTTGCCCTTGTCAGTGCACCATGCTGTGTTTCTTTGGGCCAGCTAAAGAAGGGAAAAGGCATCACTTATCTTTGTTATATGTTGGTGGAGTGTAAAAACGTCTGCTTGTCTCCATTGAACCTATTCACCTGTATGCAGTTCCACCTCTTTATTTTTATCAAAAACACTTTCTATTAAAATTTTTACTTACCTTTACTGTACCTTATTTTTTTTTTGTTAACGTTTGCTCACCTTTCTGCCACACACAAACATCATAGGTCTACTTCTGTTACTCAAATTAAAACACATTTGTTGTGAAGCACACACATGTGCTGTTTGAGTGACTGCATATAGTGATATATATAAGGGAATGATATGCAAAATACACTGCCATAATTTAACTCCTCTGATAACTATAAGCTGACTAAATATTGAATTTATTCTCCGGCTCTTGTGTTGGATTGCTTTAGACTGTGGTTATACTCACAGAATGTATCTGGGAAGTCATTATAAAGCTAAAATATTTTTTTTGTGTTTCTCTTTCAGCTTCCAAGTTTCTTTATGAAAAGCCATGATTACACCATGTACTCAAATGATATGGAATTCATAAACGGCCTCATAAATACCAAGACCAGGTGACTCTGCTCGTTCAGTTTGTGCTCATGGTGATACATTATTGCAAACAACACCTTCTGACCTGACTGCTGTGTGTGTTGGTTAGAGGCCGTGTGGTGTACCAGCTCACCCTCTCCCTGTGGCGCCTCCTGTGTCTGTGTTACTATGCCAAGGCTCGGCTGGAGGTGCTGAAGCTCACCAAGCACATGGAGGACGGGAGCATTAAGGCTCGCTGGAGGATCAGGGGCCTTCCCTTCTACTCTTTGCTGCTGCGCTTCTATCGCAAAGACAAATCTCACCTCTACAGGTAACACCCAGTACGTCTGAATTGGAGCTGGAGTTTGTTAAAAAGATGTTACTAAGTTTAGTCTGATAAGATGATTTGAATTTTAAACTGCAGTTAGTGCAGAAAGTAAGCTGTATGCAGAATGTTACGAAATGTTTGATTCTTAGTGTCAAGTCTTTTGTCTTTTTGATTCTTGATAACCTAACTTAATCCATATGTCATCTATTATAGGTCATATGATGCATTCTCTACTTTTTACATCGGACAGGATGGACTCATTCACTGTCATAAAGTTGAAAAGGTAAGCAGCTAACTGTTGTATGCATTAGGGCAGTGGCTCCCAACCTTTTTTTAACACACATTAGGGTGTGGCAATGTCTACAAGATTGCCATTGGACAATGTCTACAATGAAACATTGCGATGCATGGGGGGGAGGGGTCAGTACAATCACGATGCCACCACAATATTGTGATGTCTGTCGGATGGATGATGTGATGGCATCGTCTATCGGCTCAACACTAACACACATCGCCTGATGCAGAAAGTGTTTGCAATGACGCAGCCGTCTCCAACACCAATGTTGGAAAAGGAGTTTCTGACACTGTCAGACAATCCAACAGGAACTTTTAAAGGTACGATGTGTAGGAATTGAGACTACTCTCCCCCTGTTGATGTCATACTCTAAAGAATAGGGGCAGCTTATCACATATTAGATCATAACTGCTGCAAAGTTAGCCGTCTGTTGTTGCACTTTAAAATTCATTGACCTTTCTAAGACCATGTTCAAATCCGTGTCTCATTGCTGTCAGTAGTTGAAATGAATGTGTATATACACACACACACACACACACACACATGTTAATACAACTTGTAATATCTCTCATTTCCATGGGAAGAAAATTTTCATGGAAATTAAGTTACTCATTTTCAGTGTTTGAATTTAAATTATATTTAAACCCCATGACCAGCTGGACAGCTGTTTTGTGCATCATGCTGAGCTTCCTGTGTAACTCCCCTCACCCTGTCATCTTTTAACTTCCTCCCTTCTTCTAAAAGACTGAAAAGTCTTTTAGAAGAAGGGAGGAAAGGTTGGCTGGTGACTGATGACTGAGGTGTTCAGTCTTATGTATTGGATCCTTTGCCTTTGGGACCTACCTGGAAAGCCAACATAAGGTGTGTCGGTCACCGTAGTATATTTGGCAGAGAAACAGAAAGAAACTTTATCTGGTATTACATTTGAAGATGCAGACGCACTGGATATTTTACAACTATGGAAGGTAAAGCAACAGAACACACTTGTGCAGTGTAATTCCGTACCTGCTAGTGGAATCATTGCATCTGTAGAACTGTGATAACTGGGTTCTGCAACAGTACCTAGCCAGAGACCATTAATGCCCTTAAATCTTAAACCAGTAATTTGCTTTCAGTCAGTAAGGGTGTGTATAAAAAAAATAAAACTTTATTGTTTCAGTGGGAAATTCTTGGATGTCACAGTATCTGCAATATAACATCACAGCAAAACAGTAAAAAAGAAAAACAAATATATTCGCCCATCTACATGAAGTTCACACAACGTACAATATATAACAGTGATCAACAAGGAGGACAGCTACAACATACACATGTTTCAGCATAGTAGTCCAGGCAGTCTGCTTTTACCCAGGGAACATTGCATTAGTATCATCTAGGTTTAATGTGATCCATAGGGACATCCAATTAACATATTAAATGTATACCATTATATACTTAGTGGATCAAGGTCAATTCAGGGGTCAGAATTTGGTGTCTTCATGTCTCAGCGTCACGTACAGTGTGTATCTCTGCTTCTGAACATGCATGCAATTTTCATATCGTGGATGTCTATCCATTAGTTTTCTTTCATTCATCAGATATGACCTGTTCTGAATATAGACAGGTGCATCTCAGAAAATGTTAAAAATTTTAAATAATTTTATTCAAAAAGTGAAACTTTCATATATTTAGATTAATTACATATGAAGTGAAATTTCAGGCCTTTTTCTGTTTTAATCTTGATTATTGTGCTTACAGCTCATGGAAATCAAAAATCCATATCTTATTATTAGAATATTAGAAGAAAGAATGTCTAATACAGAAATATCAACCTTCTGAAGAGCCTTTAATCTCACAGTCTGGTTCAGTACACACAACCACAATCATGGGGGGAAGACATTGACGCCCTACACAAGGACGGTAGCCACAGAAGGTCACTGCTGGCTGTTCACAGTGCTTGATCAAAGCATATTCATGGAAAGTTGACTGGAAGGTTAAAGTGTGCAAGGAAAAGGTGCACAAACAACAGAGATGACCTCAGCCTTGAGAGGACTGTCAAGCAAAGCAGCTTCACAAGGAGTGGACTGAGGCTGGAGTCAGTGCATCAAGAGCCACCAGGCACAGATGGGTCCAGTAAATGAGCTACATGGGCCTCATTCCTAGTGTCAGGCAACTCCTGAAGCAAAGACAACATCAGAAGCATCTTACCTGGACTAAGGAGAAAAAGAACTGGACTGTTCAGTGGTCCTGAAGAGGCACAGAATCCAAGTTTATTAAGTCCAGTATGAAGTGTCCACTGTCAGGGATGATTTGGGGTGCCATGTCATCTGCTGGAGTTGGTCCGATGTGTTTTATCAAGTCCAGAGTCAATGAAGCGTCTACCAGAAGATTTTAGAGCAGTTCATGCTCCCATCTGCTGACAAGCTTTATGGAGATGCTGATTTCCTTTTCCAGCAGGACCTGGCACCTGCCTGCAGGGCCAAAACCACTAGGAACTGGTTTGCTGACCATGGGATTACTGTGATTGGCCAGCCAATTCACCTGATAGAGAATCTTTAACATACAGTCAAGAGGAAAATGAGAGAAACCAGACCAACAATCCAGACAAGCTGAAGGCCTCTATCAGAGCAACCTGGGCTTCATAACACCTCATCAGCCACAGGCTGAGTGCCTCCATGCCACGCAGCATTGATGAAGCCATTTATTCAAAAGGAGCCCTGATCAGGTACTGAGTGCATAAATTAACCTTTTTGAGAGATATTCAACTTTTCAGAAGAATACATTCTTTATTCTGATATTTTAAGATATGTATTTTTGATTTCCATGAGCTGTTTTCAGTACAGTTGATACAGGCAGAAACCAGAAAAAAAGCTGTTTTTTTTTAATATTGGCCCTAAAAAAACAACAACATTCAGCTCGATTTTTCAATGAAAAACGAATTTGGTAAAATGTCTTGTTTTTCATTAATACTGACAAAACAAATGTTTAATACTCAATATTTTGTTTTGATTGGTGGGTGGGACTTCATCAACCCCTTGCTTCTGATTAGCTAGTGTGCTCTATCAATTATGTTTGTGCCACTCTTCAAAGTAAAGGTTCAAAAACTTACGAAATAATGCAATGAATCCCCCTCTATGAATAAGAGACTTTATAAGAGGTGGCAATTTCAAATGTATAAACATTTTGGAGCATTTTGTGGTGGTGTTAAACTGTAGTGAATTAAACAAAGGTGTTATTTAGTCTAGTCTCAGATTATTTTTGTAAGTACTGTTGACAGTAAAGTGTTCTTAATAATTATAAAGATCAATGGCATCGAAACAATGGCAAGCACATTGAAGGATTTATAAAAAATGCCCAGCAGGTGTTGCACTGCACCTCTATCAGCTGTGATCACCCGGAAACACTAATTTCATTCTGCAGTGCTTAAAGAGGTGCATTGTGTGATTTTTGCTGTGATTTAATCACGATAATTCAAAAGGATGCTGAAATAACTACATCATGATGCAGATTTATTAAACATGAATTCACGCTTAGTCAGGTCTGCCCTCAAGACAGCAACTTTTAAAAAATTTTGTCTGATCAGAGCTATGCTATGCAAACTTGTTTCATAGTAAATTACAACTGATAGCTGAAAACATGTAACAGACACATTTTCAGAACTTACAAGTTAGTCCAACTTCCTCACTTATTTTTCTCCAAGTGGTCTCTTGTTATGCCAGTCTCTGGATAAATATGAAGTAGTATTGCCAGAGCTCTGGGGGCCCACTACAATAATGACAGTGGAGGTAGGAAACTCTGTGGCTCACTGCTGCAGACAGTTTGAGAAGCCAGAGTAAAAATAAATCCACTTTTTAATCCCAAAAGTTCTGTGAGCTCCTCTTATTGGTAAAGAGTTCTGGACCAGACCGGAATCAGGTGGCAAAAAGAAGCTCTTTTTGTGGGCATAATCTTGATTTGTGCAGTTGCTCCGAAAGAATACGAATGCAGCCACTGCAGATGGGTTGCGGCTGCCGGTTAAAACCATCCACTGCTTGGATTCGAAAAGTTGTATCTACTAGACATTTCCACATGAACATATGAAAATAGGTGAAAATAGGGCCAAAGTTTAAAAATACCAAAATTACTCTTTAAAACCATTTTACCCAAGCTGCATCATTCTAAAATGCCAAAAATTGCTAATCAGAATCAGTTTTATTGCCAGGTATGTGTACACATGTGAGGAATTTGACTCTGACATCTCACATTGCTCACGATGTGCCTACTCATACAAAAATACAAAATCACAATAATAAAAATAAGACAAAATTAGACACAGACTTCAGTGTAGACAACACAAATATACACTATGAACAAAACAATATAGACATATTGACAAATAGTGCAGTGATCATAGTGCAAAGGATGTATAGATGCAGGAGTATGTACATGACGGAGGTGGATGTGATATACAGGTACATGTACACAGTGCGATGAAGCATAGTGCAAAGGATGCTGGAATGAGTAAGTAATAATATAAGTATTTTGTGCAGGAGTAATGACTTTGAGGTAGGTGGATTTGGTATACAGTATCTACAAAATGCCAATATAACAGTATGAACAGCACTGAAATAGAGAATGGTGAGTAAATAATATGTTAGCCAGTAAACAGGTGGCTGATTAGAGCCAGCGTTACTGGGTTATTGCACAAGAATTGTTCCTGACACTGTGAGTCAGAGTCAGCAGTTCATCAGAGTGATGGCTTGTGGGAAGAAGTGAGTCTGTTGGTTTTGGCATACAGTGCTCTGTAGCGCATACCAGAGGGGAGGAGCTGGAACAGGTTGTGTCCGGGGTGAGACGGATCTGCAGTGATGCTTTCTGCCCGTTTCCTCACTCTGGAAATGTATAAGTCCTGAATGGTTGGCAGAGATATTTTTCCTGCAGTCCCATTGTAGTCTGCTCCTGTCCTTTTTGGTGGCAGATCCAAACCAGACAGTGATGGAGGTGCAAAGGACAGACTGGATGATGGCTGTGTAGAAGTGGATCAGCAGCTGCTTAGGCAGGTTGAGCTTCCTGAGCTGGTGCAGGAAGTACATCCTCTGCTGGGCCTTCTTGATGATGGTGTCAGTGTTGGGCTCCCACTTCAGGTCCCCGGAAATAGTGGATCCCAGAACCCTGAAGGATGCTTGCATATGTCCTTGCATGTGCCTTTTGACCTTAAAGAACAGGTTTATGAGGAGGAATGAATAAAACTAACAAATATTATTATTGCAATATCTCCAAGAGGCTCTCCACTACTGCATGATAGAACAGATGCTGCACTTCCTGGTTCACACCAAAGGGAAGTGCAGCCTGTACGGCACCCTGGAACAGGCATCCTACACCTGGACCTACCACACCAGTTTGTTAACCCTAACCCTGTGGATGCCCAGTCTCATTTGTTTGTTGAGGTGAGATTGTGTTTGCCACCTGGACATCAGAGTTAGTTAGCATAATACCCAGGATAGCAGTCTCACCAGACAATGTAACAGTATGTTGGTTTTCTGTATGACTGGTGCATTCATTTGTGTAGAGAGTGAACAACACCGTCCGGCAGGGGTGCTGGAAGTCAGTCGCAGCTGGGGGTGCTGAGAGGAAGTCAGCCTAAATAGTGACTCAATAATGAATGCTGTCCGACATTAATACTTTTGTTTTGTTGGTAAACGTGAACACTTAGTGTTGAAGCAGCCAAAGCAATTAAAAAC
>JAPMOB010233544.1:0-11071 GCA_029875015.1 Lepomis gibbosus
GAGCCAAAGCACACAGCCAACTAAACAAAGGACTTCATCAGGGGGAAAAGTGGAAGGGTTTAGACTGGCCAAGTCAATCAACTTACCTTAACCCAACAGAACTGCATTTCACCTCCTTAAGAGGAGACTGAAGGGAGAAACACCCCGAAACAAACAAGAAGTGAAAGAAGCTGCAGTAAAAGCCTGGAACAGCATCACAAATGAAGAAGGCAGCAGTTTGGTGATGTCGATGGGTCGCAGGCTTGAGGCAGTTATTGCAAGATAAGGTTATGCCACCAAATATTAAATGTTATTTACTTTAAGATGATTTGTTCCATTACTTTTGTTTCATCTAAGAAGGCTGCGGTCTGATACAAACGGTCATATATCCAAAGTTGTTTTAACACATCTAGATGTGAATACCAGGAAATAAAAGCTGAAATTTTGAACTCTTGTCTCATCTTTTGATCTTAAACCCAAATGTCTTTAGTGAACAACCGAAACAAAGGTACAGTTCCAATACTTTTGGAGGGGACTGTAAGTAAGTCGACATTGGCGATTTGAGCTGATTCACGCTCAGGACATGTTTTACTTCTCATATCAAGGGGAACAAAAGTTCTTGCTGTGTGTTGGACTGCACTTGAATAACCTTCTAGTAGTAACTAGCAATCACATGACTTGTCAGCTGTAAATTCTGATCCTCTCAATTCCAAAAATGTGTGGACATTGTTGTAGACAAGATGTTTTCAGACTTTTCTTAAGGGGGTTAAAAGAAATCCTGCAAAGTTGTCCGGCATCATGTGGACCATCCTTCATGTTCAGTTCCCAGTGTAACAGCATTGGTGCAATGGTGATGTGGTTGGCATTGCAGTTGCACACCCAGGCCTCATAAAAGTTGTACACTCATAGTCTTGAGTAGAAGTTAGGTAAAATAACATAATCACAATAATATTTCAATCAAGTAACAAAGTAACAAGTGACAAGGTGTCTCATGCAATTAAAAGTAAATCCTAGACATTAAACTAAATATGGCGCTCTGGGGTCCACATTTTAACTGCTCTGCTGTTGAGGGACTCTGTGCTTTTGGTCACATGGAAAAAATGCCTATTGACATTGGAGAGCTTAAGAAACACTTTTCAAAAACATAGGTCACAAAGTGCTTTCAAAAAGCAATTATACAGCATACAAAAGGAAGTGATCACCTGAGCCGCACATTGAAAAGTGCATAACATCCAGACCTGGTGCATACAGGCTACCCAAAACGGCTGTCTAAATAGGCATGTCTTAAACTGCCTAGAAATTTAGGTTATATGACCTAATAAAGCAATTTGATAAGAGAAGGGATTGAGCCATGTGCAGGAGCCTGACTCTGCATTGATCTGTAAGTAAGAGTGACGATTAAACTGGACCCAACAAGGAGCCAGTGAAGAGATTTCCACATAAGTGTTTCATGAAACTATTTGTCCTGTCCCATCTATTTGTCCTAGTGATTAGCCTTACAGCGGCAGTCTGGATTGTGAGGAGAAAAGTGCATTACAGTAGTTAAAGCGAGAAGCGATAAAGGTGTGTATAAGCATCTCTGGTTCAGCAGTTGAAACTACAGATCTCAGCTGACTAATATTTCAGAAATACAAGATTAGTTCAGGTCTTTAATGTGGGGGTTGAACAACAAGCCTTAATAAAATATTACCCCTACATTACGCAGGCTGGAGCGGGCAACAGAGGAAAAGTCACAAAGAAACACTACAAGCACATGACTCCTCCTCTCTTTTCCTTTTCTCCACATGCAGGACAGCATGAAAAGTCTTCTGTCTTACATCGTTGCATACTACCTCAGACACTTCGATGAGGTAAGCTTTGTAAATATTATACCCACATAGTGTAACTCTCTATCTTTTCAGACTCTTTGTCCATTGCTTTTTTTAGTCCAGGTTTGTTTAAACTCTTATATCAGTTATCCTGTCATTCAGAGATTATATTCAGAGCTACTAGGAAAAACACAGCAGATCCAACATAGGAAAGTGCTGTAATGCTCTTAAAGTTCATATTTTAGATTTACCTCATTAGTAGCCAGTAAGCTGAAAATGATGTGTGGTGGTCCTAAAATAGTATCAGATATTTATGATTAATGTCCTAATTGTTTATGTCTGACCTGGGAGACGGATCTCTCGTCTGTTGCTCATCATGAGCTTTCTTCTATTTTGTTCCCTGTTGAAAGTTTTTTTTGGGGGAGAGTTTTTCCTCATTAGAATTGACGGTCTGATCACAGAGTGTGTTTCATTCTGTACGGATTGCAAAGCCCCACTTGTGATTTGTGATATTGGGCTAAAACTGACTTGGCTTCATGTTATAATGTTAATATGTATGTATGCGAGTCTCTGTCTGTCTGTTGTTGAAGTACACCGACTTCCCCAAGTCCGCTGATGAGAAAGGATCAGAAGGAGACGAGTTATCAGATTCTTACAATATTTTATTGAGCTCAAAAGCAGATATATATCTGGAGACTCTGCTCTCTTAACCTAAGTGTCTGAGGTTCCCCACAAGAGTCTGAGATTCTTCCTGGTAAGCAATAACTATATAATGGGAACCGCACCCAGATGCACATCTTCTTTTGCCTTATTTAGCAATGGGAATGCAAATATCATGTATGACCTATGACTGTGTGTAGTCGCGTATGTACCAGACAGAAGATTCTGGACAGTGTGAAGTGTATGGTGTGTGTGTGTGTGTGTAAGTATTGGGGAAGAACAGTGTATCGTGTGTGTGTGTCTGTCGAGTGATGTATAAGTGAGAGTGTAGCTCTGTATGCTGCAGGGTTCACTGGGTGAAAGGAGCGGTTCCTGTTTTCTGCACATGCTCTATGATTAATTATATAGTGATTAACAGGATGCTAAACATTTTGTTCCTTTCTTGTCTCTACGTCAATCTTAAGCAAATCACACTTCTAAGTGTACTAAAGAGCAAAAGCAACCCCTTGATAAATGTATAATCCCACACTGTCCATGGTAGCAGAAACTCTGTCTGTATGGACTAGGCTTAGGATCCAGAGGGTACCACAGTACGGACTGGTACAGAGTGTGCTGGTAGCTGGAGAATAATTCTTCTTCTTCCTCACCAGGATGCTGGTAGAGAGACGTGTGTGTACCCTCTCCCTGAGCCTCACGACCTATTTCAGGCTTCACAGATGAAGTTTGAAGACTTTCAGAAAGATCTGAATCGATTCAGGAAGGACCTGAGAGGTAACACACACACACACACACGTAAACAGTTTACATCATAATTAGCGTTAGTCTTTGTGGCTTTTGCTGTTGGATAACCAAACAACTTTTGTGTGTTAATTATTGCCTGCTCCTCTGGATTTCTTGCCTGTGTGGACTGTTTGCATGTTTTGGACCCTTGCCTGCATTCACCTCACTAGAAGCCTGTACAGCTTTTATTTTATTATTAATAAAACACCATTTAACATAACCTGCTCTGCCTCGGTGGGTGTCTGGGCCCACTCCCATGATGTTCTGCTTCCTTGCTGGACTAAAAGCGACACTGCTGCAGTGTCATTTTAGCTTGTACCTTGCAATTTACACAGCTCCTAGGCATCTAACCAACCTTGGTTAACCATATTGTAATATTTGTTTACTTGTATTTTACACAAAATGTGCTCTTGGCGTGATTGTAATTTCGGTCTCAATTAATTTATCAGCGTGTACGTCAGAAGTGGAAAAGGTGTGCAAGGTTTCAGACGAGGATAACCTGCAGCCTTTTAAAGACAAGATGGAGGACTTCCTCACAGAAGGTAACTTACAAAACAGCCCATTATCTGAATAACTTTCATAAAATCTGCACCTAACAATTTATGTGCCGTGCCAGTACAGGAAGTAGTGTGCTCTTTATGTAGTGGGGCAGGAAGTGGGACTAAGTAGGTTTCCAATTCATGTTTGTAACTAACCACAACCAATTGTTTTAGTAGCGTAAACTCAAAGATGCCCTGATTTGTTCTCTTGTTGACAAAGCTTACATTTAGTGTTTATCACCAAAACACACTGTGTGTACTAGAGGTACAACCTGAAGTGGCCGTGGTTTATACAGGAAGTCACGTTAAAATAAAATAAAATAATATGTCAATCTAACAACAGTAGTTAAAAGCAATGAATTCCATGAACACATTTTGCACCTGTGCATACCACTGATTAGCTTATTTGAAGAAGTTGATGTACTTAAATGAATCTTGCCATCTTTACATGGTATCCACATGGTTGAAATGCACTTACTGAAAGTTGCTATAAGCGTCAGCTAAATGTAATGAAATGTCATATTCTTGTCTGATGAGACATTTGGACAAAACCCAATCCATCACATCCAAATGGCCATTATTATTACCCATAATTCTAGAAAAGCAGTGACATGTGACATCAAATGTAAATGTAAAATCTATGGGACTGGCAGCTGGATGGCAGTTGTTAACGACAATCCCAAGTATTTGCTAATGTTTCTATCTTTTATTCTTCCTCCTTTTTTAGCTAAAAGTGCACTGGAGACCCTGGAAGCTCAACTCAGCAGCACTCACAAACTGTAAGAACAACCGCCTTTATCTGTCTTATTTCAACAGCACTGTTGTTGTACCAGTGGAATCTGAGGAGAGCTGTGATCACCACAGTACATAACACTGTGGTCAATACACTTCATCCATCAGCTGGCCCATATTCCCTGTGTTTAGTAGTAACAACATCACAGCATAGATTGTGGTTAAAGCCTTGATCATACAGAGGCAGACACGCACATGCTGCTATACATCAGGGGTCACTAGAAAATGTGTGGCGACCTCCCTGACCAGCAACATATGTGCTGTTGTTCAATTTAATTTTGTTTATAACGCCAATTCTTAACAAAAGTTATCACATTGCACTGTTCATATAGAGCAGATCTAGACCGTACTCTTTCATATTATTTACAGAGACCTGACAATTGTTCTAAGACATCCACTAACATGTTGTTACCAGCACTCGTCCTAACGAATCCTCTCTGCTAGAAGAGCTTCCCCTACATGTTGGAGCATTTCTTTCAAAGTCAACTGGGATGGTCTCCTTTACATATTCTGTGTCTTTTGTTTCTTTAATGCAGATGAACTATATAACCCAGCCTTCTTGGCTGAGAGGCCAGAATTGTTGTTTTCAGCCTTCCAATCACAGTACACACTGCACTCAGGCATACATGCAGCTTCAACACTGACTTTACTGTCAACCACATCTCTTTGTGTTCTTAGTTTATTTTGGGGTTACTATTACAATATACTTGACAGATATAAGGTCAGACCCCAGAAGCAGACTGGAAGGAGAGTAGCTTAAGTAACATGATTCATTGGCAAAAATGACTGCAGGCAGATGAGTGGAGCAAAGGGGGTAAGAGATGTGGTGGACAAGGCTGGCAGGAAAGTGAGGCTGGAGCTTGGGAAATGGTCTGGAGAGTTTTATGGCTGGCTAGTAGATCTGAAAAGCTGAAGCAGAAATCTGGTGGGTGTTCCTGAAGACGGGGAGATATCAGTTAGAGAAGCAGGCAGGCAAAAGTCAGATAACTAAAAAGTAGCAAAATAAGGGGGCTGGGTCGGTACACGTTTCCTAGAAATACTAGATTAGACTTAACAGTGATGGGGACTAGATGTCTGGCATTTATGTCGGCAGGCTGAGTCTTGATCAGGCATGTGGATGCCGATTGCTGGTAGGTGAGGAATGACGCCAGAACAGGAGAGCCAGGTACACCCACACTCCACTGGAAAGGAGGGAGGGGGGAGAGAGAACTAAAGTGCACCAAGCATACCGCATTCACCCAAAATAAAAAACACACTCACTCCCAAACCAGATGTCACAGCAGGGGGTTGTGACAGTCCTCTTTATTTAAATAAATGACTCATTATTTTCTTAATTTTTGCCCACCTGTTCAATGGATTAAAATGTTTTTAATGAATTTAAATAGATTATCCTTGCAAAACCTTTTTACTCAACTTTTCATAAGTCATAAACAATTTAGAATGGACTTTAAAAAATGGAGCACCAGTATTGTTTTTTCTCACTTGCCTCTCAGGGCTTCTGAGAAAAAGTATGAGGCCAGAAGAGAAAAATGAAGGGACACCACAAATGTGAACACATGTGCAGCTGAGCATAATCTGGACATCTTCTTTCATTCATTTCTTTTCTCTAGTTTGATCACATTTGACTTCTCTGTCAGCCACCAGGTACTAGGAACCATGTGTTGTTGGGATCACTACAACTCAGACAAATGACATGCAATATGCATCAGCTCCATTAGTCCATTAGTTCCCAAACTAGGGGTCAGGCCCCTTCAAAGGTTACCAGATTAATCTGAGGGGTTAGGAGATGATTATTGTCAGAGGAAAAAAGAAAAAACTGTTCTGATACATAAATCTGTTTTCATTTTTTACAGCCTCATGCCTCAAACATTTATAAAAGAATAAATATAAAATCTAAAGGGGAACTGTGACTTTGCTGGAACTGGTAACAAGTTGTTAGATGGAATAGAATAGGATATATACACCATATATGGTAGGTTTTACCCAATTGTTTCCCCCAAGTAATGTTCAAATAATACTTTTGGGAACTACATGGCCACAATTCATGACATCAAACACATCACATTTCATGTTGCCCATAAACCACAAGCATGTCTGCTGTCCACATCCACTTTTGGTAATATATTCACCCCATTAGTGGGTACATTAAATTGACTTCTTTTATTAGCATATTTTTAACCATATTTGTTTTGATTGGCAGGTCTCCCAAGCTACCATACTAAGCTTTGGAGGTCTCATATGCTTACAAGCGCAAACTCAAATTCTAGCCTCAAAATGTACTTTCAGTCCCAGTTTCAGTTTCACCCAAATCTTTTCTATGGGTCAGTGAACGTCACAGGCTTCTGTTCTTAACATTTACTCAAAGTGTGCAGTCACTGAAACATAATTTGCTCCTGTGTCATATTTACTCATGGATAAAAAAAGCAATGTCAATAAGTAATATTGTTATTGTGTCCTGTCAGGTTCCTGGAGCTCACAGTGTTCTTCTCAGTGAAGGCCAAGGCAGGAGAGAAGGAGGTTTCACCCAATACTGTCTTCTCCATCTGGCACGAGTTCTCCTCTGATTTCAAGGACCAGTGGAAAAAGGAGAACAAAGTCATTCTCAAGGAGAGGTAACATCTGCGGCTCTAGAAACTGCTGCTGTTCCATTTTCCTTCTTTCTTTCTTTAAAAACAAAATAAAAATATTAAACTTTCTACTTTAAATGAGATCAAGATTGAAGCCCATAAATGCAAGATGAAGACCAGCCAAAAGGATTACCAACATGACATTACATAATTGGAGTCGCTAATTTATTAAACGTGGTTAATTGAGCTGGTGTACTGACATTAACTTTATCAACACTGTGCGTTCTGCAGGTTAAAAGCAGCAGAAGAGTGTTTCCGACAGGCCAAGGAGAAGGCTTCCTACAGCGTCAAACCTAAACACGCCTCTGGCATCGTAAGTTGAACTTTTCATGTTACAAGCTTTAAATGAGCACTAATTTAGCTCCAGTATGGAGAAAGAAGACCAAGAGTCACAATCACATTTAACCTTCACTTGGAGTTTCACATGCGCAGTTCCTCGTTAAGGACTATTAGCCAATCAGAAGCAGAGAAGGGCGGGTCAGCGAGAAGCCTGTAAACAAGGCTTTGGTTCAGCTGTAGGCTACATGTTGCCGACCAGCTTGGCAACATGGACTTGAGCAAGAGTTTCAGAGTAGTGAGTTATTAATCTGTAACAAAAGTGTCTTTCATCCATAAAGTTTTAACTGAGCTCTGTCTCTACATCACAGTGACAACTTTATGTCCACTGACTGCCTGGAGGGTAGCTAGTGTTTGGAACAGAGAGGAGAGGTGTGTGCTGCAGCTCAGTGTTTGTCCACCGGTGTTTTTGAGGGCGTGTCGGAGTAGCTGCTTGATGAGCATTAAATGAGGCGCATTTAGCTTTTGGCTAAAACGGATGGACTACAAACGAGTCGTTTTCAGGCAGTTCAGAGCAGAGTTTTCTGTAGGAGTTGGGAACTAGAGAACTGCATTGGGATTGGGATCCCCTGGATCCCGTAGGACCCAACACAAATTGAGTGGGCGGTTTTGACTGTGCTTGCAAGCAGGCGTTTAAAAAATATACTGCAGTAGCGCTGATAAGATGGAGTCAACAAACAAAGTTAACAAGAACATTAAAAACAGTGCATGCAACCGCTCCCAAGGACATACTACACAGACCTGACTTGAACCGGCAACCTTTGGTATAGGAGGCAGTCATGCTGAAGAGGGAGCTACTTTGGGCTTTTTCTCTTTGCAAACCTATTACATGCACAAAAAAGGTCTATAACTCAATAAGAGAGGGAAAAAGTCAAAAAGCATAATACCACCTCTTTAAGTTCCCTACTCTTGTTTGCATAGCATATAGTAAGATGATAGACAGGTGTAATGCGCTTAACCTCTGTGATGTGTCCTTTCTACAGAAAGCCAAGCTTGGCATGAAGATTTGAGTCAGTGGACTTGGAATGCTCGTTTTCCTGACTTTGGGCACCGGCAGTGAGACACAGACAATAAAGTATGAGGAGGACAGAAGAAACAAAGGGACAGCACAAATGCATGTATGTGCAGCTGAGCCCAATCTGTACATCTTTATTCATTCATTTCTTTTTTTTTCAGTTTGATCACATTTGCCTGCTCTGCCAGCCTGTTGCCTTAGGTTGCTGTCCTATCTAGCTGCTCTAGGGCCACTAGGCACCAGGAATGATGTATTGTTGGGATCACCACAAATTACATGCAATACACATCAGCTGGAATAACAACATATTGTCTGTGCAGTCTATACACCTACATTTATCAAAAACAAATGTATTATGAAGATTTTTCAGCAGAATGGTAAAGTCAAACAATAAGCCATACGGTGACTGTAATCTCCATAACCAGACCAAAGGCTCAGTGAGAGGGGATGCGTTTAAATTCTGACTGAGGCACTGGCACAACCAACAACCACATAACTCAGTATTACATGATAAATACCGAACGTGACTGTCCATCTGGCCATGTAGTGTTATTTAAATTCAGCTAATTTCAGATTTTTGGATGCACAAAACGAAAAAAAAATGTCCCAGAGCTCTGTAAGGTCAACATGTTTTGACAAATGGGTGCAGCAAACACATCTTCGCGCAATGAGAAGAATAACAGGTGTTTCAATTTACTGCACAACTAACATGGGCTGATAATGGTGACATGCAATTTTAATCAAAAGAAGACAGTCATGGACATGGTAATACTGAGTTAGACATCCAGTAGATAAATTATCATGTCCTGTGAATCCCTTGTTTCCCTTGGAAACAGAGTTCAACACAATCCATGCCCTAAACAGTGAGAACAACGGGAACTGTAGTTAAAATCTAAAAGATTATAACTTGAAACAGTATTCAGATCCACCAGAATGTGTTTCTGTGAATGTAGCTTGGGAACAATGGAGATAACAGCACAAGGATGATGTAAGACTGGAAGGCAAAATTCAGCTGGAACATTAACAGCATTCATCAGGAGTAACATTGATGGATCTTGCCAAGCACAAACATGCACTCGCATGTGTAATTTCATCACTTGTATTTAGTTGAAGGAGAAAAAAAAAATCCACTATTTCCAGTCCACTATTTCCCACTATTTAATCCAATCGTGAATATCCCCATATATACATGCTTTTGCTTTAGGCTATAATGTTATGGCCTATTTCTAGTTGGCATAAAAAGTATTCATTATAAATGGCCATAAATTCTTGAATGCACTGGGCAATTGCAACCAAATGTAGGTGGCACTACAGTGGCATACACTTAAATGGCCATGACTTAGTGGTGACAAGTCTGACTCACGTTAACTTGTCAATTTGTCTTTGTCCAAAGCCCAAATATTTCATAATATCTACTTTAGAGGTCTGTGCAGCGTTGGTGAAATAATGCATTTTGTTTGTCTTGGAACTTAGCCTGGGCATGTGAAGAGGACCATCTTGCCTGAATAGAAATGTTGAAACCTCAACAGCCACTGAAGTAAAAAAGAGCGAGAGTGACTGCCATTTAGCAGTAACAGCACTTGCTGAGACTCAGTGATGCATTCTGGTTATATATTGCAAATATTACTTACAACAACTTCAAGACTCTTGAACTCTTGAAAAGTGACAGAAATCTGAGGATTCCCAGACAGCAGCTATGTACAAATCCTTTCAAATGTCGCAGTAAATTGTCTCACCTTGCTATCAGTTCTCTCTACATGGACTCTTACACACTACCACAATGCTGTTTGTGATTCTATATCTTAACTGTCCAATCAGATTTAGCCTCTCAGTAGAAAATCTAACTCATTAAACATTTTTACAGCAGTATTGATGGTCAGGAGAAGAAAGCCACTGTAAACATGTGTAATTTTAATGTATGATATGTCATATCATACCAGATATGCCATGGAAGGTGTATGTTTTTTCATTACCCCGTTGATCACATCTTTGTGGTTGAAAGCTAAATGGTTAAGGATGTATAATGCATTAAATGACAGTTATTGAATTTTGTTGCAGAACTAATGACTATCGATATCGATGTAAAGTAATAAATTTATGGTGAGACACGTTTTGTGTTTCTTTCATTGATGTCCTCTTCTGCTGGCCAACATGACACTCTCAATGGGAACTTGACTATGTTTCATGTGCAATAAAAGTTTTTGTATACATGTATATGAAGAGGATGCAAAGGTGTGGGAGTGGTGTCATTTATGTAAAATAAAGATTATGAATTCTGCATTATGTTGGTTTCATGCTAAAATTCTTTGTGATAAGGTTGGGAAGATGACTGAAAGGTTGCTGTCCAGGCTGGTAAATAAATAAGGAACAGTCCTTGAATGAGCCAAAGTTCACTTTTTTATAACCAATAGTAAAAACGTGTAGTGTGTCCCCAGAGTATAGGAAGTTGAAGTCCTGATGTTAAATCCAGTCTATCTCTTCCATTACCTCAGAGGTTTTCAAACTGTGCCCAGGGCTGCATGTGCGGGGGGGGGG
>JAPMOB010233546.1:0-29456 GCA_029875015.1 Lepomis gibbosus
TCCGTACGTCCAGACGTTAACCGTGCGTCGCCGTTTACATCGGGGTATTGCCGATTGATTACAAATTCCATGTATACAGGGGAAACTCTCTCTGCTCACGCATGTAAACGGGTTATCCCGAATGTTTCAGAAACCCGAATCGTGACCTTAACCCGACCATAACCCGAATATTGACAGCATGTAAACGTAGTCATTGACTTTTAACTGTTACGTTGTTTGTTGTCCGCTCATGCTGTTGTGGTAGGCCATGTAAGTTTCGTTTTACGGTGGAAAATTACAGAGTTGTAGTTTCTTTTAGCTTGAAGTAATCCCATACTTTGTACACTTTCTTCTTCGTCCCTCGCTATTTTTTCTCTCTTCCTCTACTTTGCAAACAGCGCCATCTAATCATGTCGATGTGCAACAGCAATAATTGTCCGTGTGAAACAGTGCACTATTTAGTTATATGGATTAAACGAAGCATTTTAGTAATCAAATTAATCGAATTGATCGATAACTCGTTTCAGCCCTAAAGAGTACTAAGAGAAAGAAATATTCAGGTTCAATCAATTTTCTCTCCTAGGGGCAGAGGTACGAAGGTTTTTTTTTTTACATTTTTTACATAATTCAAAAAAGGACTAGTTTATGCCAGAGATTTCCGCAAGTTCACGTCAGATGGGCGAATTATTCTGTATTCTTTCAAAGAATTAAAAGTAAAATTAAAAGTAGGCTATTTAACATAAAAATGCGGTTGCAGTGTCCTTATTATTTTCAATAACACTCAGGACAGACTGGGCCTCTTCAACTGGAGAGTAGATTTTTTGGTTAAAAATGGCCTAGTTGCTCCATGAGTTGACAGGTAGGTGTGTGTGTGGGTGTGTGTGTACCACCTACACTACCACAGTAATATACACTATTGGAGTGAAGTTCTTCCAATAACAATACTTTCTAAAACTTCCTTTCAGCGCAGACTAATTAATAAAATAATTTAAAAATAACTGTCAATGTCAATAGTGTTTTGTCTCTAGATTACAGAGTTGTAAGGCAAGCAAGAATGAATGCTTTCTCATGTGTCTGGCCTTGTTCTGAGTCAAGGAAAGCAATTGTACATCAGCAGCAGAAGAAACTTCTGCAGAAATTTTGAAATTGGTTAAGAAGTAGTAAAACTCTTCAGCAGTCATCTAGGAGAATGTAATTCAGTATATGCAATGCAATATAATGTGGAACAGTACATCCACCATTTATGCACACTAGTGGTTCAAAGTCCATTGTATGTGAAGAATTTGGTAAACGATGTCTAAGGTTGAACAATTTTGATAATTCTGCAGCATTACAATATTTAATAGTGGTATTTTGTGGTATTTTGACACACAACAAATATTTTGCCTCCTGCAATTTAAGAATTGCAGTAGGCTATATTAGAATTGCAATAACATTTTGATTAATTATTTAGCATTAACAATATCTTTGGCTATTGATTGAACTTAAGTAGTCAAATTACATCAAATGCTAAAGGTGAACACAGTCCCTTTGAGATGGGTCATGGCATCACCAGTTTTTGTTCTGTCTTGGGAGTGCTCTCCCTAAGCCCTGGAAAACAAACTCGCTGTTCCTGTAGGTTATCATAAACCTTGTAGGTCAGCAGAGAGGGAGTTGAATGTCAGCAGTATATTGCCTCAGTATGTGAGGGCTACAACAAACACTGTGTCCCACAGACATAAAACAGCCAAAATCCAACAAAGAAAAATGAACACACATACACACAGAGACAGTGTACTTAAAGCTCAAAAAACGGCAAATTCCCCAATCCAAAAATAAGGGCCTGCTGGTCTTTCTTACACTTAGCTATCTTTGGATGATAAAAGTCGGTTCAGCATTTAGGTATATATTAATCATGAATCATTACTGTCCAAAAGATTTTACTGTTTCTATCTGCCATAGTAGGGGTGGGTTATATGGGCAATATTCTCCTCCACTGTATATGTAACTATATATTCATATGTATACATAAATAAAATTCTTCCATAGAAACAGCCACAACATCTACAATTTCACTCTCCTTCTCAATGTTCTCTTGTCATTCTTCTTCTGCGGCAAAGCAGGAGCATAACCACCACCAACTGTCACTCTCATGTCACATGAGAACATGGTAAGCAGTCCTGCTGCCTAAATCATGTTACCTTGCGAGGCAGCTGGATTTGCAAGATCACAACATCATGTGAGAATCTGATTTGCAACATAGCCTTCCCCCCTGAATATATAGCAGAAACACTTAACTGTTTTTCCCCATGGTGGAAACTGCCAAATCTCAATCCAATTAAACATATCCAACTTCTCGCACGCATAGGCGGTTTTGCTATTGAGCAAAGGTGGGAAATTGACCAGGGGCTTGGCCGCCAGGGGGCCTTGCGATTTCACTTTCCTTTTCTTAACTCTCCTCCAGTGTGTGTTGCTGCTGGTAAACACCGCAATGGCCGTCCCAGGAAGCACTGTCAGTCACAGTCTGGGCCATTTCTGAACTGGTGAGTTTGGTTTAGAATGCTGTCACAGATATTCGCTGAGCCGAATGGGCTGTGTGTGTGTGCATGTGTGTGTGTTGCGTGTGTGACGTGGGCGTGTGTGCTGATCGCCACAATACGTTAACTTTATGTGCCTTTCTTCTGCACTTTCCCTGTCCGTCAAAGTGGCAGATAGCCCAACCAAATTTCATTCCCTGCACCCAACGGAATACAATAAATATACTCAAGTAACCCAAATGCTGCACACCAAAGCACCGGCCGGACTACGGGAGGTAACTCCGGTGTTGTCGGAGAATCGCTTGTCTATTAGCAGCGAGAGATGTCACTTGGTTTTATTTTTGTTGGCAAACTTTTGTATTGACACTGAGTATTTTTGTTTCCTTGCTGTGATAAAGAAGAGGAGGTTTTCGTTAAGATTTGGATTCTGTGAAGATTTGAACTTGTTCATTTGTGCTTTTTTTGTTTGTGCAGCTTTTTTTCAAGAGTCCCTGATTCACATGAAACAGACACTATTACAAGAAGCTGTTTTTCATATAAACAATCCCAGCTCACAGGGTGTCCCGTCATATCACCCAACCTCATGTGACAGTAAAAAAAAAAGAAAGAAAGAAAGTTGAATATGCAAGAGTTTTTTTTTTCGTTGCCAGTTTGATTGTTGGCATTTATTGGCTGACTAGGGAGGCCTATGTTATCGACTGGCTGTGGATCAGTACCACTCCAGCCTGTAGGCTATTAAGAGAGCCAGCAGTTCAAGCTCCTGCCCTGCCGTTCCTTAATTGGTCCCCTCAGAAGCCCAGCGCACACAAACTTCACAATCACATTGGAAGATTATACTGAAGAGAAAAGAGAATCCCTGTGTGCAAGCCGCTTGGCATCGATCAGCTCACTCTATCACTTCAGTTTCTTCACATTTTTTATCTCATTTCTTTTCACCTACAGATTACAATCAGCTGGGGTGGTCTTTGAGTAACCCATACAAGTTGTGATAAAGAGGAGTAGACAGAGGAGAAAATGGCTGGAACAAATGGGAGATGACTCAGGACTGCCTACTGGGTAATTGGGTTTTATCCTCTCATTTTATCAAGGCTTGTTTTGTATTTCAGCCATACAACACACACATACACAGGAAAAGGAGAAGGATACCTAGACATTAGCAGATCTCAAGATAATTGATTAGGAGTGGGAGAATGCTGGGAGACCATTGGTGCAGTCTCATTATGATACTCCACAGAAGAAAAGCTTGACCATTATCTGTGGAAAATGCAGGGCTTTACACTCTAACCAAATCTGGTATCAAGGTATTGTCAGTAAACAATGCACACAAACAATGTCAACACAAGATTCTGCTGCACAATAGCTTGTATTTTCTATTTCCATATTCTAATTCAAGGCATGTTCATTTCAACCTGACATTTCAATTTCAGATGCTTCTACAATTGAGTGCTTTAAATATGGATCTTGTCAGTGAATGTGTATGCTCAGGTTGGAGGCCACGACAGGCTGACAATTGCAAGAGTCATCCAGCAGAAATACTGTAGATATCTTACCCTTTAATATGCAGTATATTCAAACCTATTTCTACTGTGAATTTTCACAGCAAATTGGTGTTGTTATAAAAGTAATTTATGGAGAATTACATCATTCAGCATAAAGGTTAATTGAAAATACAGGTACTACTCGAGCAGTAAGATCATTAGTTTAATGTGGACATGACACATGGAAAAGGTTTACTCTTTTTATTCAATCTAGGTTTTATTTACAACTTTTTCCCAGTAACCTGTTCAAAACCTAACCTATGTTTAACCAAACTCTAAATTATCATTAAGATACACACTTCCTTTCATGGACGGAATTTGGTTGGAAATGTTTAATCAGGTTTTTTATTACACAAAAACAGAAAATTCCTGGTCCCGGGGAGGAGACTAAGGGCTGGAGGCAGTGTGGAAGTGAAGATGCCAACCATTGGCATATAGTCTGGGATTGTCCAGTAATAAAACAATATTGGATAGAGATGCACAAAGATATCAAAAATATTTTCAACATGAAAATGTAACCCTTCAAGTTTACCAACTTTATCTTGGGTAACACAGACTTCTTACCTGATAATGCAAAGTATCTGTTCAGAATTTTAATTATTGCCTGTAAGAAAACTGTCACCAGACACTGGCTTCTCCCTGATCCCCCTACTCTGGAAAAATGGATAGAATGTGTTAATGAAATCTACCAGATGGAAAGACTAACATTTTTACTCCGTTTGCAGATGAATAGATTTGTAGTCTTATGGTCAAAATGGGTGTCCTATGTTAATCAAACACAACATGCAGGAATGTTGTCCTGAATGTTGTCAAGATAGTGTTGATTTCATTGTACTGTATTTTATGTACTGTTTATTAACAAAGTAATTGTGTTGTCTTTTGATTCTATATGTATTAGAGATATGTCTTATAGTAATTAGTAAGCACCCTTGTTTTGTGTTATAATATGTTGTTATTATATTTACAAAAATGGGAATGCTGGGAATGGAGAACTTTGGTCTTGGTCACAGACTGGAACCGTGACCATGAGGTAATATAAATCTGGCTATTGTATTGTTCCCAAGTTTTCAAAAATATAGAATTAAAAAAAAAAGGCTTCTTATGTCAGTCAAATGAGATTACATTGACAGACCATATACTCTACTTGTATCTTGCTTAAATCTCTTGACATGTAGAACCAAGTGCCAAAGGAAATGTGTTTATTGCGCAAAGCAGTTTAATTATGGAACCAGGTGCACCAGCATGATGTCTGCTCAGCACTAAGCTATGTTGTGGAGTTTTTTCATAATAAACTATGTTCCCTGTGTTGATTGCAAAAAAGAACATATCACCCAGTGCAGCATGGCTTTTTAATTTGTATTTTTTCATTTTTGGATTATAGTGGAGCTTTATAGCTTTGAGTCATACAGTAAGCTATTCAGACTGTGGCTACACAGAAATACATTGAATAAATTCATTGTTGGTTATGGTGTCTTCCGTGAAATTGTTGATAATAAAAAGATAAAATAACACCAGCATTAATTCTTTAGTTCCTAAATAATAGATACATGTATAAAAAGCCCTGACTTTATTGATGGTCTGGGGTTGAGTTGGTCTAAGCCAGCTATGATAAAATGAAGCAGAAATAGGTAAAGCTATTCATTGATTCTGCTGCCTGTGAAGTGAAACAAAAGTAGTCTTTAAATGAATGTAGCCACATCGATGCGGGGAATAGATGTTATCTATCTTAATGACAAAGGGGAGTCCTTGGCTGAAGGGGAACTTCATCAAAAGGTACACTTGTATAACCTTGCAACACACAACCTTTCGTATGGATAAACATTTAAATTCAACTTCACCATTAACCAGTGTCAATATGCAAGAGCAGAGGAATTCAACACTGCTCAGGAAAAAATGTAAATATAGATTCGTTATATCCACATTTTGTTTTAAAACGCGTTACTCGTTCTCATTTAAATGCTAATCAGTAGCACAAATAGAATTTTGAGTTTCTTATTCAAATTTATATCAAACAGTCTGCTGGTTTGTCACTGTTGGAGGTTATGCAGCTACATATACACCAAATACATTGTGGACAAAAGCAATTTAATTAAAGATGCAAGCAGCGATGAGTGGGCCCTCGCATCTGCATTGCTGTTCCCGGAGGTCAGTTCATGAATACTGGACACTGCACGAGGGAGTTAAATCCAGTCATTGATCTAGATCTTCATTCACCAAAAGATTCTGCCTCTCCCCTTCTTTCCCTAGTTTGCATGTTATCATTCCTCTTTCCCCCTCTGTGTGAAACTCACTGGGCCTTTCTGAAACTAGACCCTTGCCACTTTCACTCCGAAACGGAGTGAACTCTGGTCGGAGTCACCCTCCAGGCCAAATCGAGCTCCCTAACCCGTGTAGGGTTTAAATACAGCGGACAACTTTTGGACGAACTACCCTCTCCCCACAGAGTAAATAGGATCTGATGTTACCGCTGCACTCACTGCTATAATATGTGTAGCAAATAAACAACAGCTCCATTAAGATTCAGGACTGATGTTGAGGAAAAGTGTGTTTTTTGCAAGAACGAACCTGAAAGCATTTGTCATTAATTTTATGTTTGTGTCAAATATTTCTTTAAGAACACGACTTTAGATGTTTACAAAAAAGAAATATTATCTTTTATAAAAAGACTGATATTCATTGTAAAGACAATCCTTTTTATTTGAAACTCTATCTTAGCCTATTTGAAAAATATTAGATTCAAAAATAAAATTTGAATATAAATCATATATTATACTAAAGCATTATATAGTCCGAGGCTTTCTTTAAACTCTAGAGACAAACCTCAAACACCTGCATCCAAAATGTCATACATCTAGATGAAGCAAACAGTGAGAGCTGCTTCATTGAAATTTTGTGGGAAGTGCTATTGAGCCATTTTCCACACCCATGTCTTGTATATCGGACAAACCAATTCAACCCTTCTGACTAGTGTGAAAAGTTTTGTTTTCAAGCATCCTTAGCCCTCAACAAACAGTGCGATTAATGCCTCAACACAGCAACGCTATTCAACAAAAACTCAGAAGCTCTACAATATAACATCATGAAGGACTCTTTGTTTTTCTGCAGAAAATTGAGATTGATCTGGTCAACCTAGGAGGAGCAAATCAAGGTATAAAACATATCATTTCCTGTTGCCAGTAGGTGGCACTATGACTGACTGAATATTGGCATGTAGCTGAATTCACGCCGGGACTCTTATCAAATGTGAACTTTGGGACAGATTTGACCATGTGCAGTCCATTTACACACCACATACTGTTTGATGGTGAAACATCAAAGTTCAACGACAGGAGATGGAGCATTAGATAGAGATGAAAAACTCTGCAGTTCTGACTGGAGACACATTACCACTGAGCAGATTAGATGGAAAATAGAGGAGGTACTGGCACAGTGATGGTCGAGGAAGGGAGGCAGAGCTGACCAGTGTTGGCCGATCCCAGCTGTACGGGTCTAACAGGATGAGGGGGGGGGCTTGCAAATGGGACAATAGCGCAGTCAAGCTGGGACATGAGCTGTAGACTGTTAAGTGATCTATAAACTTGTGATTACTGAAGATGCTGCCATTTTTCAAATAAGTCCTGCTTTTCACTGCCACATAACAAAAAGGAGACAGCAAAGGTAAACAGTTAGAAAGAAAAGGTGCAGGGAATCACAGGGTGGTTTTAAACAGCTCCTCCAAACACAGCTGTGCCTAGTGTCCCATGGAGTTTACTCTTTGTGCTCAGCAAGAAGCAGTGTTCTACCCTAAGTGACTAAAATGTTCTTATCAAAGCTCTCCAAGGAAAAAGTGCAGATTCAATGCCTACAGCATAGTGAAATCATGTATTCTAGACGTGACGGAGGCAGTGAAGTACATGTTCAAAATGAAGATCAACATGTTTGGACACAATGAATAAAATGGTTATTTATTTATAAACCTAAAAAGACAGGCTTAACCATAAGCTTATTTTAACTTCATTAACCTATATGTTGTTTATTTGTTTTTATTTTTTGTAGAAAAACATGATAAACTTTTAAATAGAACTACCAGTTTTTCCCCCAATAAGTTAATATACTGCCTATTGAAATATACATTTCAACATATAATGCTGTAAATAAAATAAATGTTTTTAAAGTGCATGAATAACTCTTAAATTGTAATCCTAACCCTTAACAAGGGCAGTCAGTGTGCGCATGTGTGGGCGCAAGCTTACTGTGGTAGAATGTATGTAAGTCATCATTTTTGCCGTTTCTAAGTTTAACTTTGAGTTAAATGTGTTTAGCTTAGCATTTATCAGGGACAGCACTTCTGAATCTTTCCCATTGTCTGCTGGACTGATGATTTTTCTGAAGGCATCTTCTCACAAAAGCACCAAGGCCATTGGAAACAGACAGGGCTGCATGAATTATAACCAGGACAGTACTTTTCTGTTTGGGTTGTCATTTGATTTGTATTTTGCTATGAAAGGGGGGGCAAACCTCACTTGAATTTGCAAAATAAGGTCTAGATATAAGGAATATGGGCCACCCATACAGCTTCCCAACCATTAACCAACCTTTCAAGAGTATTGCATTCTTGACACAGAAATACAACAAACTAGAGCCACAATATTAAATGAGTTCACAGTTCATCTTAAATAACAACTTGGAAAGTCATTTTATCATTTTTTCCGTACTGTCATGTGCTATGTTCTATGTTGAAATCTCTTTTGTGAATATATCAAACTAAAAAGAAAAAAACAAATTAATGCGGATGGCTTAATGTGCTATTTTTGATTTACTTGCATTCTATTTTCTCATGTGACACCTAAACTAGTCCATGACTATATTTGTTTCTGCATGTCAAAACACTGAAGCGCATACACAACAACACACATGAGCCACTACTTTAATCCAAAAGTCATTAAATATGTATTTGCTTTTGATTACTTTTGAAATTAATTCATCAGGGACAGCAGTGACAGGTGCTCGCTGTTACTGACAAACTGCTGTGGCAGTTACTGATAACATGAGATACTTAAGTATGCTGCACTGTAACCCCCCAATCCATCTTTCTTTCTACCTCTGCTTTTTCCTTCTTTCATTCCCCGCTCCCTCGTTTTGCCTCTTCAAGCTCAGCTCTGTTTTTTCCTTCAGTCAGGTGAGTTGAGAAATGATACCAAAACCAAAACATTTGTCACAGCAACAATCCACTGAAAGTAAATTACAGGAATTGCAAGGGAGGAGTGAGCAACAAGAAAGGACGATCGGACGGGGTATTTATGAAATAAAAGCGCTTTAGAGTAAACAAAACTAGCTTGATTTAAGATGCTTCTACAATTCAGTGCTTTGAATATGGATCTTGTCAGTGAATGTGTACGCTCTGGCTGGAGAGCACAACATGCTGACAATTGCAAGAGTCATCCAGCAGAAATACTGTAGACTGTACATTTACCCTCTGATATGCAGTGTTTCACACCAATTTCTACTGTGACTTCTGACAACATAGTGGTGCTGTTACAGAAGTCCACTTTTTTCAGTAACCTGTAAAATCTTTCATCTTTAACTAAACTGTAGATTTTAACCAAACTTGTAGAACCAACTGGTCCAGGAAATGTGTTTATTGCACTCAGCTTGTCAAACAAGCAAAGCAGTTTAAATATGGAACTGGGTGCACCAGCATGACGTCTGCCCATATGATATGCATATCACCCAGTACAACAGCATGGCTGTTTAATGTGTTTTTAATAGATTTTGAATTATAGCGGAGCCCTATGGCTTGGAGGCATCCAGGAAGCTATTCAGACTGTGTCTACACAGAAATACTTGTTAGAATAAATTCATTGTTGGTTATGGTGTCTTCGGAAAAGAAGACTTTAGCCAGTGAGGCATTGAATTGTGCATTGTGGATGGGCAGTTATCTCCAAGAATTCACTTTCAGTGTTATTAGAAAAGACTGATCGAAGAGAAAGCTTCAAGTCTGTGGAGACACTGCTGAGGCAGATCTGCAGGAGGTGATGGAAATGGCAAAATCTGACACCCCGTCATTCTCTCAGCACTACAGAAACTATAGTACGGCTAAATCATATGCAAAAAAATAAGCAATGATGATGATGTGATTTTTGCTGGGGCGTGTACCAAACAACCGTGTTCCCTTCTGTACAACATTACACAGCATGCATGCACACATTCAGTATGCATGCTACATGTATAAATGATGCTGAATGATGAAAGTATAATCACAATGTATGCTACTATAAATATATGCCAGAGATGTACCAAGTTTATGCAAAGGTAGAACCTCCACTCTGTAACACCGCCATACAATGGCAAGGGGACTGAATGTATTTGTAGTTCCAGCAACTCCGACAGAGCAATACATTTTCTCTAATAAAACAATCAAGCTGATCACATGATGTTAATTTCAGGGGTCACATTCTCAATATGACAGTTTAGAACCAAAACCTTCCCTATTGTAAAGTAGTTTGTGAAAAATAATGTGCGCAATTTAGTAAGGTACAGCTGTTATTTTAATGTGCTTTAATTATATGTATTATGTTTAGTGCAACTTTGAGACAAACATTTAGTTTGGGATGAATTAAGTTCTATCTTATCTCATTTGCTGTTTGTAGCTTATATGTGTATAGGGCAGCTGAGCGATTTATAGCACTATCAGGTTGGACTGTATAGCCGGTATTAAAGGATCAGGAGCCAAATATCTTGATCAGCAGACCCTTAATAAGTGCTGACTATAAACAATATATTGCCAGAAATAAATGCATGTAGAATTCATTCTACATGCAGGTATTTCTGGCAAAGACCAACTTGATTTCAAAGTGGAGAAAGGACCTCCATTATACCATATATAACAATGTAACTGAGCAAAAATATGAAGCTAAATCAGACTTACAATGAAAGCATTGTTTTTTTATTGGAGCAAACAAAGGGATTCTGTTCCAATCAATCCTACCTCTCCTGGGAATATCATGTACAAAAGCTTATCTATTGACCGGATTCCAAAGTCTCAATATCCCATAGACAAAAAACAATAGCTATTTGATGACTACAGTATCTCGGTCCAAGCCAGACTCTCATCACACTTTATCATTGTAATGAGTATGTGTATGTTTACTTCCACGCTAAATTTCTTTTTTTGGCATAACAGTCCTAATCTTTTCCCCAGTTTTCTGCCTTCACTGTAGACAATGTTTCCTTCCCTTGATTTGCCGCTGGTGAGCTCAGTTCCCTCTGAATGTGGAGAGGCAAAGATGGGAGAGGGGGTTGGCCAGTTGGATAGAGAAATGGGTTCCCTTTGAATAATGCAATAGCGAAACTGGGCAATATGACCACCATGCGATCTCCTACGGAATAGAAACTGTGGATACCAGCCCAACTGTGCTCGTGAATTCATCTCATGTGAAATGTCAGTTAAATCAAAGCTGGAGCTTGAGAAAGACTCTGGCAGTCATTTTTGGGGATAAATAAAACATGGCAGAGATGGCTCCATTGCCCTTTACTGCTCTCTCACTCTCTCTCTCTCTCAGTTTTATCTTGAGTTTTTTCCCTTACACCATACTAGAGCCAGAATGCAATTTTAACAGCAGGAGGTAGAATGGATAAATGGATTTCAGTTTCAAGCAGCAGCCACTACCTCTTATCTAATTTGATAAAATTAAAAGTAAATTTATGTTCCTATGAAATTGTGGCTACCATTACAGCACTATGCATGACATTCCAGGTGCAGGAAGGTTGAGGGGTGGCGGTAATCCCATCTAACCAAATATAGGATCTAAGGTCAATCAGGTATCTGTCATTGAGCGTGGTAGGCTGGTTCGAGACGCTTTGCCTGTGGATAGAGTGGTAGCTTGCTCCAGGGTGACCAATTACATGGCTTAACAGTGTTGTCGTGTCAGTGTCACAGCACAGGGGTAAATTTATTGATTTCACCCCAGTAACCTTATATAGCCCATTTACACCTTACTTATATTTTAAATCAAGCAGTCTATACCAGTGTTTCCCCAAGGATGGAGCTGTAGCAGCGGAGGTGACGTTTCTGGAAATTTTATTTTTGTGCACGTAGTGTTGTAGTATGTCTAAATATGAAACCCCAACACAACATGTCTGCGCACATTAGAAAAGCTTAACATTTCACTGTTTTGCCATAGTTTTATGTGAGCTTTCGATTAATGTTTTGGTGGTGGTAGTAGTAGTCATGGTCAGAGGGGTGGGGGGGGTCATGTTGCTAGTTTTTTTTTATATAAAAAATAAGCAACATGAGAAACCAGCTTCTTTCTGAGGTGCATTTTATTTTCACATTAAAATCCAAAAAAGAAATGTCTCCTCATTAGCTTCTAAGGACTACGAGGTTTGCATCACTAATCTGTTTTACTAACCTCAGCTCCTCCAGTCACCACCATCCTTTCTTTTCCTAATAACCACTTTTTCAGACTCATCTGAAAATTGAAAAATAATTCAGGACGTAGGCCGACCAGTCTGTACAGGGCAAAGCTGTAGGCTACACCAGTTTAGTTTGTACCTGATGTTCTCAACATTGGACAAGCGGGTAGTAATAAATTACAGCTACCAATTACTTTCTATGTTTGAGCTAATGTAACAGGCTTCTTTTCTTGGTCTTGAGAATCTGACCACTGTAACTGAAACTGCATTTAGGCAACTGCCAGAATATTTTCCACCGCTCATGTTCACTCTTTCTGCTGCTCGGACAATCAAACACTCGCTACCCACCTCCCAATTCGGAGTTACGCTTATGTCGCTGTTATAACAGAACCTGTCACACAGATGTTCTTCGAATAATGAGTGAAGGAAGCAAGCCAACTAAGAAATTTGAGAAATTTTAGTAGCAGCGGTCACAATTCTGCAGCTGCACACCGCCACTCCTGAATTCATATAGGGGGAACACTGTAAAAAAAATTTGTTTATGACATTCAAGCATTGCATTTTCAAAAAGAATAGGCTGACATTGTTTTAAATATTTTTCTTTTTGTAGACAAATCCTATAAATAGATAGCAATGTGCTAGTCCATCTTTCAGTTTTCCAACATTTCCACCCAGTCTGTGTCACTCAGCCCTAAGCCCATTCACTAGGCTATTGAAGATGTAAATCTTTTTATAAAAATGGGTCACAAATATATAGTTTCATTATTTTAAAAGGATGAGTAATTTACCTAAAAAGCTGGGAACTGTAGTTTTGGGGAAATGTGACTCAAACAAGAGTAAAAAGTGTAGTAGTTCATGACTATTTTCAGCTGCAAATTAATATACATTTGATGCCCTTGTAGAATAGAAGCAGAATGCTATGTGGAATTTTCTCAGAGAGCTGAAATGAGCAGCCACTTAATTGATTAATCGATCAGCTATTTGATTATCCAGTAATCATTAAAAGGGGACCTATTACGCTTTGCCTTATATTCTGGCATATATATATATATATTGTTACAATCTCAGATGATCATAACAAGTTTTGAATAATGAGGTAAACGTATGTAAAAGTAATCCCTGTGAGCAAAAAGCTCACTATGGTGTAGAATACTAGGTTTCTGGATGTCCTTATATGGTCATCTTCTCATATTCCGCATGAGGCACGGGACACTCAATAAGTACAGGGACACGCGTGAACTCAGTCTGTCTCAGTTACTTGACCGCTAAAACTGCTTTTGCACAGCGCTAAAACCAAGTGTGAAGATGGGCCTGGATATGTGAGCTCAGAACTACTGTTTAGGACTAATCTTCAGGTTTGTTGTTCAATATGTCCCATTTTTCAATTGTGAAGGCAAGACAAGCAATTTAATATCATCATCCCCTTGGGCTTTAGGAAATTGTGATGGCCATTTTTCAAAATTTTCTCATATTTTATAAACCAAACAACTAATCGGGAAAATAATCTGCAAATTAACTGATATCGAAAGTAACTATTCTTTGCAGTCATTAGGACCATACATGTTTTTGTGCAGAATCTCTCTTTTCTATTGAACTAATTCATATGTGTCAAATTGTTTTGAGGTTGGCTTCAGTTGAAATAATGTGACAAAATCAATAATAGCTCAAAATGAATGATCTACAAAGAAATTAATTTACATTCATGAAGAAAAGGACGGTGTAAACCCCCAGTTGTTCACACAGAGAACTCACGTGTGACTCACAACATATAAACATATCCAGACTCTGGTGCACTGGATCACCCTGCCAACCTTGCTGCTTCACTAATCACTCGGCAAACACCTCTGCTATGTTCATTGCTGCTGCTCAACATTTCATCAGCCAGAGAAGCCCTGAATCCACCTGTAAGCACTAGGAGTCTAGGTTTCTCCTTTGTGGTAAGTTTGTTATCATCACACCGTGTTCTCTCAATGTGCTAAGCTTTAAATTGTATGCTTGCAGGCGGGTGATGGGGTCCCATCCTTGTGAGACATAAAGAATGAATTCCGATTACTGAATTATAACCAGGCTTCTAATTGAGAAATATATTACTGACAGTAGGGAGTCTATACATGTACATGGCTGAAGAACAGAATTTTTATTTCAACCATGCTTCATAACTTAGCCTTGCCTGCATTATTTAGTCAGTTTCTTGTAGAGTCTGCCTTTTACATTTCATCTCATAGCATTTCTGCATAAAGTATTTGACTGTTGACATCCATATTATTGCACAACATAAATATTTATTTTACAGCCTGGCAGAGGGCCATCACAAACACAGACTCCACTTTAAAATCTGGCAGATGTATAACAATATATAACTATGCTGCTTAGGAAAACCACATTTTCCACTCACAGGCATGTTACTTTCATACACTCAAAACGCTGTTTTTTCTGCCAAGCAGAGGTCACTCCTTTCATATAGCATGCAACATTTGACATGGAAATGTAACCGCTGTGGAAATCTGGTCATATGAATACAATGTCCAGCCTTTTTTGAAAGGTTATACTCAATGCCTTTCATGCTAACTTTAAAAGAATGACAAAAGCCCTCCTGATCTGTACATGCAAAGTTACCCTGAAGATACATATGCTTAATCTAATATTTATGCTATGCAAATTTCTAAGTTGAAGCTAATTTCAAAACTTGGGATGCAAAAATGAAAACCTTGGGGCTAGTTAACTAATTGACTTGCAAATGTGTCTTTGTTGCAGTGTCTTGAGCGCTAAATGGATGTCAATAGGTCAAGACAGATTCACCATAGGAAAAAGAATTTCATATGGTCCATCCGCTGACCACATGGAAACATATTTGGAAAATGTTTAACATGTCAGTCTTCTCTCAGGCTTAAATCAAAAACTGTTATCAGATAAAATAAAGTCACAAATGTGTGCATTATCACTAAGAAAGGCACTGCATTACCTTATGATAAAGCTGGCAGTATCCTGCATAGGACAACCCATCTTGTACACCCAGTGGATCAACTAGCTTTTTACTACTAAAATACCACATCTTTGCACATGCCTGAGAACATAAAATAAAATTCATCCACAGCAATGAAAGCAACCATAATCCGATGTTACAGAAGCCAGCACATCCCTCAAAATCAACTCTACAACCAACCTTGGGAGTACACATTTAGTGAAACAATAGTGGAGCAAAATAGAACATACAGGCAGGCTAACAACTGATGTTTTGTCAGCAGTACAACTTGTAAATAAACTAATTCACATAGTTAATAAAATCCCCTTGTGATTGACCACATGGGGTGGCTTTAGACGCAACAATAAATAAAACATAAGAAAAAAGGAAAGAAAGAAAGAAATAAGAAAAGAAAAATTATTTGTCAAACATTTGCCTACTTGCCCAGTTGGGTATGGTCACGCTATTGAGCAATTTGATTTCCCTTTCCATTGCATTTCAATAGGGCAACATAGCGAAAAATTTTACTTAATTTTCATAGTGGTGCTGTTCTGCTCAAAAACAAAACTGCTCGCCAAACTGACTTTACTTTCCTAATTAGCTTAATTATAGTGCCTTAGACGAAACTCGACTCAGTTTGAGCCTTTTAAAAACAGCAATCACCATTATTCAAACACTTCTCAGCCAGCGCGTGTCACATTACAATCACAATTCAAATCGCACGCACACACAAACTGCTAACACCGGTTGGAATATTACTTTTCAGAACCCAAAAACAACTAAAACTACAGCCACAAACAGTCTGTCATCACACACATCTTTATTGCCTACTCGAGTTTATTCTCGAGCACTGAGACCCCCTATGGGGTAAAAACCTTCAGCTCATCAAAGAGTGTGTCTGTGCTGTGCTTACCTCTAGCTGAGGTGGACGGGACTTGCGAACCGAGAAACACGAGGATGCCAAAACTCAAGTAGCATCCTCCCGAAAACTGTCCCATCACTGCTCTGCTTGTCTCCCTCCCCGTCGGGTCTGGGGGCAGTGGCCGTGGGTCTCGAACATTTGTCGTCTGCTCGAGGCACCTCTAAACACGTTTCCGTGCCCTCGCGAACGCTCTGTCCAGGTGTTGAGCTAGTTAGTGTCCGCCAGGAGACTCGCCACCTCGCGGAATCGCAGTGCGGAGGGAAGAAATGGAAAGTGGTGCGGAGCTTTCAGTAGTCGGCACTCTTCTGCGCGAGACTGGAATAATTACAGAGAGCGCGCGAGCCAACAGCTTTCGGGTTTTTGGAGAGCGAGAGAGAAAGAGAGAGAGAGGAAAGAGAGAGAGAGACCGCTCTTATCCAAACCTCTGTGAACCTGTTGAGAAATGTGCACGTGCGTACCGGTGTTTATATGCGCGCGCCTGTAATGACCAGAAAGAAAACAACGTCTGTCAATTATCACTCGCTTCCTTTTTTTATTTTCAGCTACACCTCAAGCAGCTTTTCTGGTCACCAATGTGGTCATTGAAGTGGACACCATTGCCTTGGAGCTCTTGCCAGTGGCGTTGTCAGAAAATTACGTTTTTACTAATTAATGCTTATCTTCAGCCTATGAGCATATGGCCTCTGATTGGTGTCCAATTGCCAATTAAACAGGCAGTTGCTGAGTTAAATTAGGCTTTCCCCAAATGATTTCATTTATCTTATTGTTCATGTTTGAGTGATCAGTCAACCTTACATTTTTCCCCCAAAGGAAAATATAAGCAGTGGCAGAAGAGGAGTTTAGATCATTTGCTTAAGTAGCAATAGGCTACACATACAATTAAAAGTAGCTAAAAACTACAGAAGTATAATCTGCATTATGTATTTAACATACTTAAAGTATGCCTCCATTAATTCACCAATACTTTCAGTGTTGTGTTATTATTGTATTAAACTGAAATTTGGATTATTTTTGCTGAAACATATAATCGGCTTTTATCCATGTACTGATAGTAGGCAGCGGTGGAATAAGTATCCAGATCCTTTGCTAAAATCACACAAAAATAAAATAAATAGCATTACTCTATTAAAAGTAAAAGCTTTGAATATAAAATCAGCAAAATGATTTTAAGTAAATGTACTTACTATGCAGGCAAATTACATTTTCTGGCAGCATTGTATTGTTATATATTGTAGTATTTGATTAGTATGATGCATTAACTTGAAATAGCATTTAAATGTGACACCTGGCTGAGGTGAACCTGATTGCTTTTTCCATACTACTGGATTCTTCAATTTACTTTAAAACAATGCATCCTATTTTAAACACTCATCATAGGTTTTTAAAATCAGAATTTGTAAAGTACCTATAGCTTTCAAATAAATGTAGTAGAGTAGAAGTATAAAGTCGCATGAAATTAAAATGTTCAAGGAAAGAATCTCTTGGTCTTGCCACCACTGTATATACACTATGGTCAGGTATACAGCCTTATATGTTATAAACTGATCATATGTTTTTAAAGAACATTTTGTTGTCTATAAGTTGCCTAGTAGCTGTCAAATGAATGAAGTACAATATTTACATCAGAAATCACTGCAGTTTAACCTTCTCTGACATAATTACCCTATTGAACAAAAATTCAGTGGTTCATTTCCCAGAGTTCTTGCCAGGGGTCAGACCATGAGGCAAGGTTAACTACTTGATAATATTTCTAAAGGGAGCCATAAACTGTGCATTAAATATTTGGGACAACCTTAAGGCTATTGAGCTACCTGACAGACCATGAACAATGGAAAAACACTGCAAATGATCTTCTGTTGTTAACTGAATATGTCTGTTTTGTTATTTTTAAAATATCAAAATAAAACATTTACTTGCTAGTGCACTGTAAACTCTAATCCTTCCATATCTGATTGATTAAGCAGGATTTGAGACAGCAGAAAAACATTAGTAATCTGTCTTTAATGTGTGTGTTTGTGGTAAGAAGCATGGGCAGTTGATTGACAATGAAATAAGTGCAACTAAATGCCCCTGGGCAGCTCTATAGTGCCTCACACTGTGCTATATTGTCCCTGAAATGCTCATGGGAAATGGCAAGTGCTCAGTGATCCATTGTGGGAAACAATGTTGTGGGTCATTAGTGTGGGACTGCTAAAACGGCAGCTCTTGTCTATAATCAACCCATGGAACCAAAAAATTTGGCTATGGAACAGGGCAGTTCCTAACCAGATAAGGTTCAATGCAATCCAAAACAATAAATAAGCTTAAAAAATAAATAAATGAATAACCTTTCCAGTGGAGACAGGGTGAAAGTGTGATTTCAGCCTTTAAAAGTGTATTTGCTGCATCTAGGGTACATACAACACAATATGTTTCAAATCATAAATATTGTACAGTTCTTCAAATTCAGTTAAACATGCATGTGCGGAAAAATATCTTTAAAACATTGTTGTCCTTGTTTGACAAGAGCGAGGGAGTAAGCAGGCTTGCACCTTCTAATAAACACATAAGATGCAAGGAACAATCCTGCAAATACATGTTGTTGTAAATACACAGACATGTCAGTCAGACATGTTTACTTACAGATACATCCCAACAGTGTTCCATGAGCCAAGAGACGTCACAGAATTTGTTGCTGCCTAGATTTTTTTGCTTCATTCATCTGATGGTGGGACACACAGAGTGTGTAAGTGTTTGTACTGAAATTGTCTGAAATGTGCAAAACAAGCAGTTTCTTGCTTTTACCACATAAAGCATTTAAAAGAACAAACAAATAGTTCATCGCCACCAAGCTGCAGCAGCATCGACTCACAACAGCAATGAGAGACAAGCATGAATAATCCACCATTTTGTCTTCAGTATATTGAATTTAGTGTGTATCATGGAACTCCTTACATTTTCCTTACATTTTCCTGTCTGTTTGTGTATGTTTTTCATTTGCAATCCTCTCACAACTTTGCAGGGTCCCCATTGAGGAACAGTGAATGTCAGTTATTTACTCAGTCAACAGAATCTATCTTGCAAAAGAACCCTTCCTATGACAATGCTGTTGTTTTTAATGTGCAATGTTTTGCTGAGTGGACATGTCTTTTGCAGCATCACCCTCATGCTTCACAATCATCGTGAGACACAAAGTCAGGCTTGAGTGATGCCAGTTTCATTCTTTTCTTTTACAGAAAGAAACTCTTTCATAGTACCTTGCAACCAACACCTCCAAAACACATTAATTAGCAAGTTACATTTCATTAATATAATCCACACAAAAAAAGTAAGTATGAAAGTTCACTGTTTTACTTGGGGTTATGTGCAGACAGCAGCTTCACTTTTAGTGTGCAGATATGAGAGTGGTATTGATCTTCTCATTTAACCCTCAGCAAGACAGTGAATACGTGTATTTTCCAAATTGTCACACTTCCCTTTAACCATAGTTTATTTTCCATGTGCCGATGCTGCAGAAAGTGAGACTTTAGAATACCTTGGCACTAGAAGTATAAAGGAAAAAGTCACAGATTCGCTAGGGGCATATGTTCTTGTTTGGCGCTTGAACTGGCACGGAAACATACTGTGCTGAACTGTACTGTATGTGTATGAGCAAGAAGATGATGTGATACAGATTTTTTGCTGACTAAAAAGGGTAGTAGCTGCTGGTGGTAATGTGCTGTAAAAGGTAAGTGTATGTCAATAAAAGAGGAAGAGAAGAAGGCTGCTGCTTTGAAAATCTTTTATGAGGTATAAAAATGTATTCCACAGGTTTTTTAGGGCTTAAGAATATCTTGTGTTTTGGTGAGTAACGTTGAATGCAAATGTATATGGAAATTCCACAAGGTACCTTGAGTGCATCACTTGAAATGTAGTTAAGAGGTGATAGACAGTTACTCATCGACCTCCCCTTTCTGCTAACCCGGAGTTTTGAACCAGCAATTCCCCAGTTGTAAGCCCACACGTCCAATAATCTCGGGGCTCAGCATAATTGTGTATTCAATATACGTGTGTGCTAATACTGAAATAATAGGCTTCACTTTTCAATTCACTATTGTTCTTTGTTGTTTAAGGGCTAAGAACATGCATAGCCAAAATGTGCAATTATGTTGCAAAAGACAAGAAATAAAATCAATGTATTGGTTGTATTTTTCTATCTAATTTAATGGTGTAGTTCTCACTATTCATATATCACTTACTGTCAATAATCAATAATGGAAGAGCTTAGACAAAAGCATAGTATTATTTATTGAACAAATAACTCATAGAGTGCATACCCTAAGGAAATCTTTAATGTCATGTTCCAAGTTTGTGCGGAATAACTTCTACACCATGTTCTATTTAACTTTTTTTAATACAAGCCACAATTAGTATTTCATATTGTGTATTAAAAGCCAGAGGAGAAAGAACACATACTATACAAAACCTATCAAAATACACCAACATGTTACAAACATGCAAGTAATTATTATAATTTTGGATATCAAGAGGAAGTCGAGACAGCATAACTAAAACATTTTATGACATCTCTTCTAGGTTCTTGTTCAAAATCTTGCTGTGGGCCTCCTGACTTACCTGCAGATGTGCTTGAGCTTTTGGTTAGGAGAAGCAAATGTGCAATAATCAATTCAATATTAGATAAGGGCCTGAACTCCTTGTTTCAAGGCACACACACAGGACTCAGGGTACAAGCTCATTTGGGCGTGAACAACCAGTGGTAATTTCGTGATCAGAGGCCAGGGATGACGACCTCCAGTGTAGTTGTGAAAGGAGGCATACATTAATAGTAGATGTGGTGGGGAGCTGGTCAATAAAATCAGGTCTTTTCATTGCTTGTAAAAGCAACGCACCTCCCACCTTGGCATAATGGCAGTCATATAATGGAAAGAAGAGTCGACACTAGCTTCTCCTGACAGTTAAATCATGTTCTTGTGTAGGAGGTGCAGAGCCACTACATCTATATGACACCACAAATGTGAATACATGCCCCAAATATGGATATACAACACTTTAAATCTGGGGTAGATTCTTGAGGCTGCACTCACATGTCTTTAAATACTGACTGGAGACAATGATCCCCACAATAACCACAGGGAATATTCATTACTCATTGTACAAGACCGGCTTAAGGCCTCTAAAGGTGACAAAGGCTCTGCTCGTCTACCTGCAACATGTTACCTAGACTAGAGTGTAGGTGGCAGCAGGTATTGTAAAGAGTTTCTATTAGATGATGGTCAAACAGTGGGATGTATGCCAAATGCTGTGGGACTGTGTGTTGAGGAGCATTTGCACTAATGTGTACTTCTAAAAATTAAATTCTGCTGCTGTCTGCTTACAATTTTTCCAGAATAACTTTTGATTAATCTCCAGAAATGTTTTATTGACAGTGACAAAGACCGTGAAGTACATTTTCTAATCTCCATGTTTGCCATCCATTTCCATAAATGTGACCCCACCAATCTAGCCCAAACTAGCACTAGCTTGATCAGGTCTGCAGAGCACAAAGGATCTCTTTACAATCCTGTTGTGCACAAAACCTCAAAAGGAAGGAGCAAATAGCAAGCAAGTAACAGTTTAGCCACTTAACTCCATTGCCTTAAATTTAAGCAAAACACCACTTTAACTCAGAGATAAAAGATGTTATGACAGGTACTATTTTCTTCAAGCAGGTATTACCACAGCTAGTGTAAATATTCTGTAACAATAAAACAGCTCTGACATTTCTGTTTATGCTAAAGGGTGAGTACAGGAGGGAGAGAGACCAGTCCTATTTTGATGAGGCAGCAAACACACATAGAGCACAGCAGGTGATCTGTGACCGCTGTGTCCTTATAAACACAAAGTGATTATGCTGAAGATGTGATAGAAACATTTAACCAACATGTCCTTGCTTCTCTCTGCAGTGTTCTATTGGCCTTCGGGCAAATTCAGTTGAACAAAATAATAGATTACGCAGAGGCATTGTGTGGGAGGTTTTACTGTTAAGCAGTTTTGTTTTTCTCATGTGGTAAATAAGCTCTGAGTGCAAAATGGCTCAATCTAGTAACACTAATGGAGATTATACAACATCCACGACTTAACGAAAGAATCACTTATTTAAGATGGGCATACATCTGCATCATAGTCTGCGATGTAAAGCTAAAGCTCACCATATATATACACACACTGATTGTCAAGCCACCAAGTTAGTACACTCATTGTTTAATTTGTGACCAAAACAAAGTGCCATAGTTGCAGATTTCCTCCAAAATTATCCCCAAAATTAATTCAAGCTGCTGATTGTAAGTTCTCACTGTCCTATAAGTTTTCCCAAATCGTAGCTAGCTTCCACCTGCAGCTAGCTGTGCAAATAACAGAATTTTAAGTTAATGTCCATCTAACCACTCCAACTGTCAGTCACATTAACATTATCTGTGTGAAAAGTCAATATGACTTTTCCAGGGGCACTCGAAACAACCCCTCCCACTTTTCTTCCCACTAATTTGGCCTGTTTTTAATCTTAATTTATACCAATAATTATATGAATTTACTTCAAGCTTGCACATCATCATTCTCCCTTGTTTCTAATATCAGGTTATATATGTTGGCCATTGTTAAATCATCAACATATATAATACTCAAAACAAAGCGTGGTGTGTCCATATATAGTTTCATTCTGTTCTGTTTAAACCTGAAGAATGCCAGCTACTTTTTGATGACCTCTGAATAGAATTATTTAAATAAAAAATGTATACATTCTTGCGTTGTGTTTGCCTCTCAAATCAGTCTGCTTGGACCTTGAAGTGATAGCGTACCCTGTTCCTCTTTAAGTATAAATGAGTATCTAGGCACATGTCAGTTTCAAGGTCTGAGCTGCATGCGCAGAAGCAGAAACATGCATTGTATGTGCATGAATTTCTATCTGTGTGGTTGTGTGTGGTAGTGGAATCAGGACACATTTGGTACAACACAAAGAGCCATTGCCCTCGAGCTCAAGCCTTAGAGAGCCATCCCAGTGACAAGACCAGGGGTCCATGGAGCTAATCAGACCCTAGGGACATGCTCTCAGGCAACAGTTTTTGTTGTTGATACTTGAGGATTCTCTACACATAAGGACAAAGAGGGATAAAGTCAGTCTGAAGGTCTTTCTCTCCCCTAGCTCATCGTCCACCTTTGGCTCAGTGCTGACTGCGGAAATTCATGTAATGTGTGAGTAGGCTTTCTTTTATTTGCAAATAGTCTCATATCTCTGAACTGATTGACTCAGTATGTTATCACATCCATGATGAATGAAGTATGAAAAACTAAAAAAAAATTGCTATGGTGTCCATGAAAGCTATATTTGTACCAACCAATTAATCCATAACTTGAAATATAATTAATTCTTTAATTATAATTCAAGGAAAAATCTTTCTAGAAAAATCTTCCAGAACATTTTTGAACGCAGTGTTTGTACTGTTTAGACAGCGGACAATCATGTAACATCAGAGCCAGATCTCCTGTCCCTGGTCCGCCCCACTCTCTCTCCGGTACAGGTTGTGTCTCTAGTATGACAGACACGCTGTGAATGGTTCATGATCGTTCCCGCTGGTTGGATGAATGTTACGCATGATCCAAGTACCACTGCAGCCGCAACTTTCTAAATTCTTCCCTCTCACGGAGAAAAGAAAGGTCAGGTCGCAAACACAGCAGCTGTTGAAGCATAATTGTAGCAAAATGGCTTCATATAATAATAATATTTATTATTATTATTATAATGAGGCAAACATGTCTGATACTTTTACAGTCAGCCCCAGGCCTACACGTTTGCAGTTATTAATGATTCAGCAGTCTGTCCCCCACCGTCCTGTCCAGCTTTACATGTTATTACTAATACAAGAAAACCGGTTTTCTGATATTTAAATACATACCTGAGAGAAAAAAACACAGCTTCCTTGCTTTTCCAATCTCTGATACTTGTCAAATGTATATCATCTCATGATATGAGGGTAGTTTTATAAAAAAATATAAAGAAATAAAATGTTGAGGCCTTTTCACCCAGCTGAAAGATCACACCAACATGGTCTGAGAAAAACACCTCCTCTAAGTGCAATTATGTTACTTACACCAAAATCTGGTTGAAAAAATCGGTCTGCACAGATATAACACTTCTTGTGTTTTATGGAAATCAAATGTCAAAATTGACTAACTGGATTCCCCCACAGACTCTCCAGTAATCTTGCCCTGAAGCTTCTGACATTCATGCAAAGGTGAAGACAAACTGTCTTTGGTGATTGGTGCAACATCGCCCTGAGGGTTAGAGCAACTGCCAATCAGTGATCGTGCAATTTAGCTAGGATTCTGTTTTAGATTCTCTAAGTCGAGTGTGCTATTTTCTGAGGAACCAGAAGAAGAAAGGAAAAACGAGAACTAGAAATGAACATGCATAGTGTACCAAATTAAAGCCTATTCTAAATTATATTTAATTGTCTTAAGTATTCTAATGAAATTCACATGGGCGCAAGTGGAATAATGATGTAGAACATGCTCAAAGATGTGTGGTTAATAATGCAAGTCAAGGATAAAATGCAATAACTGACAGATACAAACTGCCTTCAAGAAATTCTCACACTGTACGTGTGTGTCCTTGCTTGTCATAATTAAAACAAGTAGAACTTAGATTAAAATAGTATGTATTCATGCACTCCATGTACTCAAATAAGCCATACTAATAAAATCTAAATACCTACTAAATGTTAGACATTTTATGATGTACTTCTTGACATTTTGGGTAGTTGTGAGTTTGTTAGTAGAAGTGTTATAAAAGTAAACTGTGTGTGAAAAGAAAAAATCAAACTGGGCTCACTGCCAACTGCGCCACTGGCACTGTACATCTTAAAACAACATGAAGATATCTCAGAACAGAGTTCAGATCATGTATCCCATCCTCTGAGACCAATTATCTGTTTTTCCTTCTTAACCACGCAACTCTCAATTTCCTCTCATTTCAAAACAAAACACAAATTGTGTGAAGAGATGAGCTGATTTTCATGTGAAACAACAAGAACTTTCTGTGCTTTAAATTTTAAGATTTTATCAATTAAATGTTGACTGTGGAATATGCAAAGAAAACCACTTTCTTTATCATAAAAGAAATTTTGCTGTTCTTTCAAATATTATATTTATTTCCATATGATCAAAGAAACATATATTTTCCTCTTGAAATTGGTTTGCACATGATTGGTATGTTTTGTGTCATACTGCAATCAATTGGTATAATGAAAAAAGAGCGAGAGTTGACTCAGTCATGGATGACGTATGTGATTGTCTTTTCTCTGCTCCTTCTATTTTGCTTTTGACGTCAAACAAAAGAGGCACATCCTAAGTGCCTGTCATCGTAATCTTATCATGCTCTTAATATATAATCTGTGCTGGATTCATATACATACATATATAGTGCAACAGGACGGCACAACAACAATATGTTACAATTGCTCCTGAATAAAAGTTGTGAAAAAGTAAGGCAAGTGCATTGCAAGGTCTTAAATCAGTGCTCGACAGCTCAGGTGTTTTGCTTGTCTACCACTGTGATTTGTACCTCCGGGAGACGGAATGACACCCTTTACCCTCCTTCCGCTGTTGACCTTGAGCGGTAAAACCAGAAGAGCGATTGGGATTGGCTCCAGCCCAAACTTGAATAGTCATCTGTCCTCCCCAATCAGTCAGCCATTCTCTCTTAAAACAAGGGCAAAGAGCTGAGTGAAAACATACAGGGGTAAACACAGGTGTCGGTGTAAAACAAGAGAGAGGCAGATCTTGCCAAGAACTCTGGGGGTTAACAGAAAGCCTCCCTATAGAGAGATAAATGTAAAGACATTTGTTTCTGAACACATGTTGTGATAGGAAGTAATGGTTGTGTTGGCTATCAATGACAGTGGGTGATAAGTGTGAGAAAGAAGTTTTTGGTAATGCAGAGAAAGGTAGCAATTTAAAACTGAATGGGAAATAGTTTATCAGCACAGTAGTGATATGCAGGTCAGGTCTGACGTCACTCAGATCTACATGTGCTTGCCAATTATCCACTTGCCAGCTGCCCTCTGACCCCATGTTTCTATCCAATTTGAAAATCCATATCTGCCTCCACCTCCATAAAGCCATTATTTCTCAGCCAGTGGACTACTACTCAAGCTACTATTACTTTTAGTTCAGTATGAATGAACCCCACACATTGTCACACTAATGTATGCCAGACAAAAATGAAGCCTCTATGATGCATTATTGTTTTTATTTAAAAGATGCACTAACCAATATTTTTATGTCAATAATGGAAAAAAAATATGTAATATGAAAGGTGTCACTCCTAGTGACAAATACACAAACTTTACAGTTCCCCTGAGCACTACCAATTGTTTTGGTTTAAAGGTCTGCAACTTTATTGTTTTGGCTCACTCTCATTGTGTTTGTTTCTCCTCTCTGTGTGAAAGTTGTTGTCCTCTTCACTGTTTGTATGGTCTGTCCTGCTTCCAGGGCTGATATTTATCAAGCTTCTCAATGTGCTATTTTAGTCTTAAGATTAAAAGCAAGTTATAAAATTTCTCAAAGCTAAGAATCACTCTTATTCTCCCAGTTATTTAAGACAGCTCCAGAGGTCTCTCAAGTGGTTAGGAGTTGCCAGTAGGGGCTTGTGATGGTGCTGTGGAGACAGAGACATGAGGAAAAATGGTTTTGAATTATTTAATGACGCGCAGTTAATAAGACGGGGTCGGACAATGCAGGCATAAACTTTGTCAGCGAGTTGGTGAGGGATGTCATCTCACCACTGACTTTACACAGTCATGAGTTTTTAGTAAAATTGAAGGTTGTGCTATGCTAACACTTTGTTTATTTGCCGCAAGACAAACACGCCAATGCTGATGATTTTGGCCCGTCACAACCATCAATAAGGTGAATAGTCATGGAAACAATTTTAGCACTGATAGCTCCACACATGCTCCCCCCCCATGTGTAGTATATCATAATGTATTCTCTTGAAAATTATTGTAGAATGTGTATTGAATATAAACCCCTCTTATGAATTTCACCATTTAATGTGAATTCATCTGAGAATATTCTTAAAGAAGAAAATCTCTTCAGTGATTGGTCCTTGGCGACATCTTCATCCAAAATCCTGTTTGCAACACAGCAAAGTGTCGTAAATCCGCACTAAGATTGAGACTTAAGATTTAGTCCTACACTTCACTCAAATTAGGACTATAATGCTTCATAACTAAATTTTAAGCACAGCTTTGAGCCAAGAATTGTTTTTACTCATTTCTTAGCAGTGTTCTTATGAGTAATTCTGAGAAGCTAATACGGGCCAATAAATATGGGCCCGGGTCTCTATGGTGGAGAGGAGGTGGTGTGTCTCAAATTTTACCAAATGTGCTAGACCTAAAGTAGTTGTTCTTTTGGATCCACCCCCTTACTTACATCTTACAATGCTGTCATCATAATTGTCTTAATTCACATTTAAGGACCTTGAACTGACTGACATTATCAGTCAGTCATGTTAGAACTACAGCATGTCCTTTGATACGCTGTGTCAGTCATTCAGACTGCAGCCCTTAATGCTCAATTCCAATTTTTTTCCCAAATCCGATTTTATTTTTTTTCCATATGTGACTCAAATCTGATCTTTTTATAACAGTTTGAACAGGTCAAGTCACATAGAATCTGATATTTTTACAGTTCGGATTTGGGTCACTTCCATATGTGGTCCAAATCCGATACAGATCGGATCTTTTTAAATGCGACTTGAGTCTGGACACTAGGTCGGAATTTATGTGACTTTGACTTCACTCTAGAGCAGCTGCTGTCACAGTTTTGCCGTAGAGGGAGCCGTGGTGAACGAAAAAGCTTCACAAAAGCCATAATTATATGTATATGGCTCTCTTCCTCCTCTACCTCGCTCTTAACACATGAAATCCACCACAAGGTCTCTTCTGAGTTGAAGGCTATACTTGAGCTGAGGTAGTAGAGTAAGAAAGAGAAAGAGAGAAAGGGTAACGTTGGTAAGTTGGGCAGTTGCGTTGGGCAGTTGCGTTGGGCAGTTGCGTTGGGCAGTTGCGTTGGGCAGTTGCGTTGTACAGCGCGGGAAACCGTGATGAAAAGAACTGAAAATTGTGAACACTTGTCATAATTCGGGAGAAATGTGACCTATGAGAGGACAATGAAATATGGGAGTGTCCCGAGAAAATTGGATTGGCAAGTAGGAGCTGTAGCTCTGTTTACTTATGTACCACAGCAGCTGCGTTTGACGTTCTGTTATTCTTCTGCGCATGTGGGTCACTTTCAGGCCATGGACAGTAGCCCACACACTGGAGTCTGGTATGTGCTAGATTTAAGCAATAATGTGAACTGTCAAACAAAAAAATCGGATCTGTGAAAAAAATCGGAATTTAGCATTAAAGCCTGCCAATGCAAAATGTACTTAATTTATTTATTTATAAATTTGAATCAGTAATAATAAATTTGAAATTTGAATTTATTTATAAAAAATAGAATCAGTTTTATTCACCAGGTATGTGTACACATGAAAAATTTGACTTTGGATTGTACGGCGCTCACGATGTGCTTACTTATACAATAATAATATATTGAATAACACAATGATAAAATCAGACACAGGCTACAGTATAGAGAACACAAACAGGCCAATGCACTCTGTAAACAGAAACAAATACAATATAGACATACTGACAAATAGTGCAGTGAGCATATTGCAAAGGATGCAAGAGTAATATTATTATGTCCCCAACGACCCTGTGTGCAGGATAAGCAGTTGACCATGGCAACAACAGCAAAACTACTAAACAAACTCAATTAGTAGAAATACATATAAAAATGTCAGTGTCAATGTAAAATAAAAAACATTCCTCTCAGATTCACAATGCAATTTATAAAATCATTATCACAATATTGCATACTGTAGACACATGCAAGCAACACACAGACAGACGGACGGACAGACAGACAGACACACCCATACACCCCTCTGTCAAGGGATTTGTTTGTCTCACTCTTACCCCTGCCACCCTCATCCTTTCCCCCATTCACTAGCAAGGACCACGCCACAACAATATGTCGTTTGAAGGTTTAATGAATGTGCTAATGTACAGATAGATTAATGG
>JAPMOB010233550.1:0-12690 GCA_029875015.1 Lepomis gibbosus
AGGTTCAGGCAACAAACACTACTTTGTTAGGTTCAGGCAACAAAATCTACTTGGTTAGGTTCAGGCAACAAAAACTACTTTGTTAGGTTCATGCAACAAACACTACTTGGTTAGGTTTAGGAAACAAAATCTACTTGGTTAGGTTCATGCAACAAAATCTACTTGGTTAGGTTCAGGCAACAAACACTACTTGGTTAGGTTTAGGAAACAAAATCTACTTGGTTAGGTTCAGGCAACAAAAACTACTTGGTTAGGTTCAGGCAACAAAAACTACTTGGTTAGGTTCAGGCAACAAAAATGACTTAGTTAGGTTCAGGCAACAACATTTACTTTATTGACTTTTATTAACACAGGACACAAACCTCGGTCTCCTGAGTGAAAGTCCTGAGTTTACTCAACTCATCCATCCACCCCACCACCTCCCTACGTCGCCTGACTTCTTCTGCCACTGGAGGTTGCGGCCTAAGAAAAAACCTAAACTTGGGTTGTAAGAAGCTGCTGCATGATCGACCTACAAGGCTGTTTTTCTGGGGAGGACGAACTGGATTTAGTAGCTATAACCTTACAAGCCCAGGATGTAAATCTTGATTTTCGTTATCAGTCCTGAGCTTCCAATCGGACACTTGTGCTGTGGTAAAAACCCTTCCATGATTGGAAAGAAATCATTGCCAGTTTTCATAATCAAGGCAGTGATTGCATTTCCTCCAAAACATATGGGGCCAAGCCAATTAGTAGAACAACTAAATGTATGTTGTAGAAGACAGGGATGTCTTCATCGGACAAAAAGTGTAATTTTTCAAACTGAACAAACAGAAATTTAACAATAACAACAGTATTTATGCAACTTTCATGGTTCTGTTGTGGTGGCTTTGTGTTTCATGTTTCCGGTTTTTCTGCCTTGTCTGTCACCTTTTACTTCCTGTGCACATCTCACTTTTTAATGTTCTGACTCACCTGTGTGTGATTATGTTTCACCCACACTGGTGCATTTAGTTGGTCTTGCCCTTTGTTCACCACTGTCATTCCTGTGTTCATGATTTAGCCTCCAGCGTTTCATGTTTCTCATCTTTGGATTAAATATTTTTTTGTTTTTGGATCTAAGATATGGGTTTGGACTCATGGACTAATCACTTGCTTCTGTATGGACTTAGGTTTTTCTTTGGACTGCCTCATCCCAGTTTTAACTGTGTCATTGCCAATAAATACCACAAAATATCTTCCATCTGAGTTTGTGTCTGCATCCTTGTTCCAGTGACTGATCTATAGCGGAACCTAAAATTACAAAGTGCTTTATAATAAGAACAAATAACATGAGATAGAAATATGGTAAAATCCATAGTAAAATTCCAAACAAGCAACAAACACCATCTGTTAAGGAAAAGCCATAAGATAAACGTGAATTGTAAGAAGAGATTTACAAGGGGATAACAAGCTTGTCAGCCTGAGATGAAATGTGCTCCAGGTAAATCAATTCAAAGCTCTAACACTAAATTAACATACGACAGAGAAAAAACGGGAAGTAGGAGAAATGTTTGGCCGGTTAGAAGAGACACAACAGAAAATCTAATGTCTGCCAAATACCTAATGACTGAAACAGAGGAGGAATAACAACGTGGGAATTCTGTTTTAGGATGGAATATCCCTTTAAGAGATACGCTGCCCATCTGCTGCACACACACGGCACTTCAACATGAATAGAACATGAAGACAGAAGCATCATCTAAATACAAGACCTCATTTACACACCATCTCTCTCTCTCGTCCATCCACCTCTTCCATATTTATACGGCAGCACAGGCTCCGCCCACCACCTCATTTACACCTCCACTCATCTTTTTAATGTTCTCTCCATCTGCACACCAGCTCCCCATCAATTATCAGCTCCTCACTCATTCACACACCACTTAACATCCATCCATGCTCTGTCTGTCTTGCATATATATATATATATCCACTGCCTATACCAGTGGGAGAAAGAACCTCATGAGAGAAAAACAGGACAACAACCGAACATGTCTTCACTGTCCACCGGAGAAACATGGAAGACAGGACACCATCCCAACGTGAAACACCGTCCAAATAAAGAAGACAAAAGCACATATACTTGCCGTCAACAATTGATTTAGCTGATACTTTTATCCATGCGATGCGACTTACAGTTATACATGTCAGAGGTCGCACGCCTCTGGATCAACCAGGGGTTAAGTGTCTTGCTCAGGGACACATTGGTGGATGAGTCATCGACACCTGACGTCAATACATAAAGTGAAATACTGGTGAGTAAGAGCTGTGCTAAGAAGAAGGGGGGAAAAAAAGAAGAAGTAGAAGGAGGATCTTCTTCACACCCAACAAAAACAAAACAGCAGCCGCTTCAGGGTCGAAGACAACACATTCTCACTCTCAAGTCGTGGTCAAGACCCGTTGGCGTTTCAGTTTGTAACACACAGGGGAAGCCCTTTAGTTAGGATGACCATACGTCCTAATTTTCCCGGGGATTCGTATTTTGCTTTCTGCAGTCTCCATTTATTGTGTCAGTCTCTGCATTGCTTTGACCTTTCTCTGTAGGTCCTCCCTTCTCGCACGCCAACATTAGTTGGACATGTACACGCCCTTCACGCAAACATTGGTCAAACAGCATCTCTACCATTAACCTCAGCAACAGCCAGAAGACAGAACAGCGTTAATAAAATGCCCAATGCCCCAACATACAAATCTCGGTCTGGATCCGTGTGAAGCAGAACGTACGTGTTAGCGTCAAATATAAAGGTGCAAGCGATCTACAATCTATATCACATAAGCTTCGCAAAATTTCAGCAAAAAGGAGAGAGTTCGTCAGGTAAAGGTGTTAAAAGCTGAACAATTTTTTTTATTATTAGTTTAACATCGCCACTGTGCCACCAGTTATTTGAGCAATAGTTTTATTTTGAAAGTCTAACGGGACGTTGCATATTTATTAAGGTGCAAAAACGACGCCATAAGGGTACCCAGCGCGTTAAAAAGCAACGCCAAAGGGTCTCGAGCAAGCGTCCGTATGTGACGAGCTGTCAAAGACGACACTGATGATCCGACTGTTCACTTCCAGAGTCCAGAGAAAAATATCTAACTACTGAACTGGTCAGATTTCCGTGAAATCAGCTTTGAGGATTCGCCGTCCCCAGAGGCGGAAAGAAGAGACGTGGCGAGAGCGCTCTGTTAGAAAGGAGGAGAGAGGAAGACGGATGCAGAGAACAGAGGTAAAGGCAGCGAAGGAGACGAGTTATCTGTCTAATGAACTCTTCTTATCTCACAGCTCTGCTGAACGACACAGACGAGGGAGTGACAGATGGACTGATAGACGGTCTTTTGTCCTCGGGTGAGGAGCTGCTCTCCTCAGCTCGCTCCTCTGATGCAGGAAGCGACTGATGAAATAAAATGCTAATGAAACAGCCCGGTTACACATCACGCTGCTGCTGCTGCTGCTGCTATATGAATAATAACTGATCACTTGATTGTACAGATTTGTTGCTCAGAGGAAAATAACTTGCACGTCCATCAAACCAAATTATACTTTTAAAAGATTTAATATTTTCTACATTTTGACTGAAGTTTCAGAGTCTCGATCCACAAAAACATTTTGACGTCCAGATTCCTGCAGGAGTCAGAAGTTGAGGTCGAAGTGTTTCACTAATGGAAACCTGATGATTGCGAAATCAAGTTTAACTTTTGGTGCAACTTTGTGACTTTAGACGTTTTATTAAAAACACTGTTTACATGTAATTATATTAGCAGTAAAAATACATGTTTAATGTGATTAAAACTGGGGTGGGAATCACAGGATACCTCTCAATACGATACACGATGCATGAAACACACGCGATATCACGATACAGCAATTCTGCGACAGTCGATGTATCGCTTGAAAATCCTGAAGTGACAAATCACGATATCTGTCTAACTATTAATACAAAATGCAAGTGAAAAAGTTTCCTATTTATTTGGTGCAAATCCAAACTGTTATGAAACAGCACAATTCTGCTCAGTCTGTTAATAAAACTACAGAGCAACTATGAAAAGCACATAAAACGTAAATTCACTGATTTTTTTAGTGCAAATACAAATTGCCTTGTGCCACCTGAGTCCAATCTGTACATCACTTTACGTTAATAACTGCTAAGTGACACATCATTGTGCTGCTCTTTCTCTGTCCTACTGATAGCTGTATTTTTAGGCCACTGGGAATATATTGAGTTTGAGTTTTGACCCTCTGGGGTTGCTGTAGCTGATCTGTGTCGAGTGCAGACGCAGCACATGAAGACAGTGAAGTTAGCAGCTCTTTTTTATTTCACACATGTATTTGCACAATATGTCACTCAGGAAATGTGTAGTTTATGTTAAGATTTTAATTTCGCGATTGCAATTCTAATGTCTGTTAGCATGTTAATGGCGATCCCCATTATATGTTAGCATTGAGCTAACCGTAGAAGCGCTATTTTTAATTAATATTATGTATCGATATGTTGGGCTGGAATATTGGAATGTACAACGATTTATTGCCTTATTGATTTAATGTCACACCCCTAATTAAAACACTGTTATCCATTTTCAACTAACTGGTCAGCAAGAGATGCTTATATTCTAAAACAAAGATTAAATCAATACTTAAATCTCCTGCTTAAGAAAACGATAACAGCGTCTCATGCTAGCTGACATGCAGCGCGCGAACAATGAAATCAATTTCTTAATCAAACAAGGTGGCAAACCAGACGGAGAGAAACGAGGCGGCGTGTCAGAGTCAAGAAGTCAGACAATAGATGAATATTTATTTGTCCTGCACAGATCCAAACCCGCTCTGGTTTCAAGAGAAATAACTTGGTGCTACATATCAAAATCCAACACCCTCTCACTCCCACGTCGTCATGTATGGATGCGTGTCAAGACTCCTTGGCGTTGGGACTGGGAAGCCCTGTAGCATCATAGTTGAATGGCATATAAATAACAGAAGTAAGGAGGTGGGTGGGGTGGAGGATGAGTCAGAAACTGAGCTTCCCGTGTGAAACGAACAGTCAACATTGATTCTTTTTAGTTATGTTTCGCCACTTAACTTCCACAACTGAACCTAAACCAAACCGCCATCTTTAACTAAACCGAACCAAGTAGTTTTGGTGCCTAAACTTTGATGTTTCACAACCTTAACTGGTATTTAACAGGACGTTACACAACCCTACATGTGCAAAAACAAAGCCAAAGTGGCCTTAAGAGGCGACGCCGAGTGGTGTTGTCCAATTGTACGTATGTGACACGGTGTGAGCGAGCATGGCTCCCATGATGTAGCAGCGAGCTAGCTCGACTTCACACTCTAACGCCGTGTCCCGGAACCACGAACGATTTCTTTTACAGACTAATAATTCAAACAGAACTCTGTTTAATCCGACTCCAGCTGAGACAGCATGAGCTCGTTCACACGCAACATGCAGAAAGTCGTTGAAACACTGGAGTGATTGTTGTAGTTCTGAATGAGACTTAAATGTTAAATTTCATTTTGGCAAAATGTGACAATAAAGCAGAAAGAAGGTTTAGAACAGACACAAAGAGACGGAGAGACTGAGTGTGTGTGAGCGTACAGGTGAGTCGTGTTGGCAGGCTGCCAGGCCGTAATTACTACCTCCATTAGAAAGCTGTGATCATGTTTAACACTCACCTCTGACACACTGAGAAACACACTATGCACACTTTGATCATTGTGAGCTTTTTACTGTGTGAGAAAAGCTGCCAGCTCCCTCCGAGGAACTAAAAGCTGCCATTTTGTGTCATTAAACCGAATCACAGCAGCTCACATCAGAGTGGCTGACCTTTGACCCTGAGCCCTGACCTTAAAATGTGTCATTAACACAATAACAAAAACAACAATATAATACGTCCTGCTTCATGGTCACAATTCCTACCAGGAATGTAATTTCCACGACACTACATTAATCTGTAAAAAATGTGTAAAATATTTCGTTTTCATGATTTCAGAGAAATATTGATTTCTTTTCTAAATAATTTTATAATTCTGATGTTCAAAATTAATGATATAGTTGTTTAAAATCATGCCTCATACCTTTTTTCCTCAGAACCCTGGAAGAGAAGGTAAATGTACACTCACCGGCCACTTTATTAGGTACACCTGTTCAATTGCTTGTTATTGCAAATAGCCAATCAGCCCATCACATGGCAGCAACTCAGTGTATTTAGGCATGCAGACGTGGTCAAGTTGAAACTGAGCATCAGAATGTGGAAGAAAAGGGATTTAAGTGACTTTGAATGTGGCATGTTGGTGCCAGACAGGCTGGTCTGAGTATTTCAGAAACTGCTGATCTACCAGGATTTTCACACGCAACCATCTCTAACGGATGACCCGTCCTCAGCCCGGCGTCAACTCACACTGGAAGCATTTAGCCCGCCCCACGTTGTTGACTTGTTGGGTATTTGTCATTTTGTGTGCTTCTAAAACCGATCACAGCGGTTAGTAAGTTAATTTTTGTTCCTCTACATAGTTAAATTCTTTCTTTTCTGATCTGTTTTAACTGTTTATTGTTGATATATGATCGGGAGTCTGCACAAGGTATTTTATTTTGAAAATCCACTGGATTCTCTTTGCCTTTTCTGTGTCTGACTTCCTGCCCGAATCATCTGCTCGGTGCTGCTTGACGCGTCTTCCATCAAAAATAGACCGGCTGCCTATGCTTCTGTGGCGCAGCCATAACGCAGCGCACACGCCGCCTGCGTGAGTCCGCCGTAGGTGTCTGTGAAGGTTCCTCAGTCATCCAGGTCATCGTTATCCAACGAAGGTTGAGTTCAAGGGCAACTGGACTTGGTTGAAGACACTAGAAGACTTTTCGTCCCTCATCCAAAAGACTTCTTCAGTTCTGACTGACTGGAATGGAAACTCAGCTGTTTAACCTCAGTGGGATCGTTAGCCAGTCAGTCTTCAAACAAGTCCAGTTGCCCTTGACCTCCACCTTCATTGGATAACCATCTCTAGGGTTTACAGAAAATGGTCCGACATTGATGTTTTCTACAGTCAACACCTTGGAACAGCCTGTTAACACACTTTATTTGTATAATATTATATATAATATTAAAGAAGGAAGAGGGAGCAGCTGATCATCGGTTGATCCTGCACTGAAATAATGAACTAAACTCCTTTATTTAATTGTTAATTTCATATCTGAAAATGTCCGTTTTGGTGAACATAAACGCTGTTTCAAACTTTGGCTCTTTGCTGCTTACTTTTGCAAACGTTTTAGCATTCAGCTACTTTATACTTTGATAATCTGTCAGAGATGTGAGTCTGACTTTTTTTTTCAGCGCAGGCAATTTAGAAATTAATTTGTTGTGCATTGAACGGCCTCGCTGCTCTGTATTCGTCACAGTTACTGCCGGCTGATCGAGCGCTCACTCTGCGCGTGTGTGTGTGTGTGCGTGAACTCCTTTCAGACAAACAACAAAAACAGCTTTCAGATTTAAATCCAGTCCGACGACAGAGATGATGGAGGGAGTTTAGAGGAAAAAAGTCAAAATGAAAAAGGAGAGAGAGAGTCCAGCTCCCTGAAACAACATCTCTCTAGACTCTTTTCCAATTGCTGTTGTCATGGTAACCATGCATGATGATTATTATGGGCTGCTCTGAGACATAAAACCGATAGAAGCAACAGAGCAGCTGCAGACATGAAGACCTACGAGATTGCAAAATTAACATTTTAATTTTATTTTGAATTTTTTTTTTCATGCATAGAGATTTATGCCTCCTTTAAGTTGGTCTGCACAAATCTGTTACTTCATGGTAAACATTTTCTAGCAAGCGTTGAACTTCTTGTTTTTAATCACTGGTATTTTCAGGTGATTCTGCGTCGTAACCTGCACAGCGCACCAGGAAGGTCGCTGATAAAGGCTATTTAGAAGTGTTTCATTTATAAAAACAAGTCAATCGTAATAACATCTAATAAACAGATGATGCATCTCTAAGCGCGTGGAGAGACAAGATGATCAGATACACTTTTCATGACGCCACATGAAGCAAATGTAGGACTTTTACCTCCTTGTTGCCGCTCGCTGTTAAACATTATCAGTATTACTCTGGTCTTTCAGTCCACCATTAAAAACCAGGACCAGTTCACTACAACTGATCCTGCCTGCTTAGAGGTACTGATCCCCAAAGGCATGTGAAACAAGAGCATTACAAATCCCTGTTGTAACACCAGAGTCCGGGGCGGTTACCATAACCATAGACTCTAAGGAGACACGTTTTAATAAACATAAATTATAAAGTAAAATTTGTATTTCAAGCCAATGGCAAACTCTCGTCTTGACGGGTGCATCAAGCAACTACCACAGGTAGCATTTCAGAATAAGAGCGTTTTACCTGTTGGACTTTGCCGACATGTTTATATTTGGTTGATTTGGAGTGTTTGCTTTTTGTGCTTCTACTATAATTAAGTAGCTACGTAGTAAAAACAATTTTTTTGACTGATTTAACTGGAAGTCTGTAACGGGTACTTTTATTTTGAAAATTGACTGAATTCTCTGCTGTTTCTGTGTTTGACTTCCTGCCCGGTTCATCTGCGCTGTGCTGCTTGATGCTGGGACGCTTCCTGGATGCTCTGGTGTGAGCACAAACATTTAGTAGAAAGGCTGCTCCAGCAGCAGCAGGTGGGCCCACGATGAAGCTCCACCTCCGCCCCCGGGTAAGGGGAGCTGTCAAAGCTTTATACACTGACATAGCTAGCTACCTAGCTACGAGCGCCTCTTACAGACACGCCCGGCCGCGTCTCATACGCACGCCAAAGGGTACCTTTTGCATCAAATGCTATGATCAAAAAACGCTTTGTCAGCCTTTCTGAAAGCGTCAGTATTGGACGCCCTGAGATGAGAACAGACAACATCACACAAGTAATTACGAACAGGCACATTTGTGCTAACATTCTTTGACAGACAGGACAGCTTGTGCGCATGTGCAGACAGGGATTCGGAAGGCAGCACGGATTTGGTACCTGCCAGGAGGTGTGACGCACGCCTGTATGCGTGAAGCGCAGGGCGTGGAAAGGGGAGGACGGTGTAACGGACCACCGTCACTACGGTTGAGTATACGGTTGCACGTTTGGTACCTCGAAGACCCGGGTTCCAATCCAGGTGGGGTGACTGCTCTTGGCCCTCTGTCAAAGTATGGCAATATCTGGCCAGATTTTCAAAATAAAACTACTGGTTAAAGTTTGGTTACGTTTAGGAAAAGGGTTAAAATACTACTTTACTTTCAGGACTTAACTTACATGAGTTAAGTAATGTTACTTCTGTAGCTTCACTGAAAACAATCAGTGACGACTTTTTATTTGTTGCTTTTTTTTAGCGTTGAACTACGACGCTAAAGGCTGCTGTGTGTGTTTGTACAAACCGCTACTTGACGCCCTGGGAATGAGAACAGGCTTGGTGCCACATACACCGTCCTGCTGCCCCAAATACTCACTACAGCGCCAATTGTGGATCCATCCTCCGCTGAAAATAGTCCCCAACAAATGCACTATTTTCTCCTGTGTGTTTGACGGCAGTCAGCAGCTGTTTTAGAAAATTAAACAGCCTTTTAAACATGAAACTATGTGTGTGAGGTGTTTTTTACAACTGAAAAGGAACCCATAAACAGTAAACATCATGTTGGGATATTAACTCTCTTCTCAGTCTTTGTTGATGGGACTGTAAATCCTCTACAGACGGCTGTGTATTAAGTCGCTGGTTGTAAACCTACCAACATTAATGAGCTCTATGCAGCTGTGTGGATGTTGATCTGATGGATCCTCCAGTCAGCTCTTACAGACTTCAAACAGGAAGAAAAACACAGATTGATGTGATTTGTAGAGAAAACGTCTGAGAAAATGAAACCGAACGTCTGCTTCTCTGATCGTCGTTCATTCAGATGGAACCAGCTGTCCAAACGCACCCCGGGAATCCACTTACTGTCAGATTAGGACATTTCTATGTTTTTTTTCCATGTCATGTCATCAGAAATAAAACCATCACAAGTACTTTAGGTTGTTTTTACAAATTGTCCATGCTGATTGGTCTGAAAGCCCCCCCGCCACAGTTTGACAAACACACAGGATTGTCAGATCATCAGATGGCGACGCTGTCGGGTCGTCTGCGTTTACGGGGAAAAAGGAAACTAAACTTGACACAAAGATATAACTTACAGATGGTTGAAAGTAAATAATAGTTCTGTTTGCCGCCGTGTCTTTCAGCCCGCTGTGAGGAGGAATCAGCAGCCACGGGGACATTTGGTTTCTCCTCGTTATCGCTGTCTGGAGACGGCAGATCAGTGGACCGCATAACGACTGAACAACAAACACATCCAGTCGACAAGTTCCATTCGCTCATGTTTAAGGCCCAACACTTTCTGTTTTTGCTAATGTTTATTTATTGAAAACACTACCAGAACTTTTAAGGAGCTGATTGGGTGAAACTAAAGGTCCTGCCAATTACTTGACTGACTAATAAAACCACTAGTTGGCGCTGTGGCCACTGGTCGACTTTAGCTAGTGAAGTTACCCAGGGTGGACATACGTTCTGTTTTTCCCGGACATGTCCTCTTTTTGGGACCTAAAAATGCTGGTCGGGATTTCTGAATCGCCCAAATTTGGGGATTTGGCTTTTTAAAGAACTACGTTTTTCCCTCTGGCTTTTACCTGATCCTGTCCCTTATTTTATTTATTTTAATCCACTTTAATTTGACGTTGTTCTTCCTTCCTTCCTTTTAGTGTCTTTGAATTTTATCTCTACCAAGTTCTCCATATTCCTTTTATTAATGTGTATTGGTGCACTAAGGTTTCACCATGGATACACCATGAAATATACTCTTTGTTCTTTTGTTCGTTTATACTTGTATTTGGGTGTATTGTGTTCTTGGAAAGCACTTTGGGTCAACTGCTGTTGTTTTTAAATGTGCTATATAAATAAAGCTGACTTGACTTTTCTTTCTTTTCCTTTTCACCATTCTTTGTGTAAGTTTTTGCATTGCTTTGACCTTCCTCTCTAGCTCCTACCTTCTTGTACTCCACCACTGGATGACCAGTAGGAACAAAAAGCTTTTGAATCTGTGAACCGGCGGCAGGGGCTCCGACGTATTCCTTCGGGGCAACTGTGCTCATCAAAATTACGTCCGACAGGCTCAGACTGTCATACAAGCTGTCTGACAACTTCATGGAAAGGATCCCTACTTGGAACTCAGGGTGACGCCATTTATTTTTAACGAGAAGGAGAAGTCTCGCTCAAGGACGATTCTCTCTCTGAAACCTTGTAAGAGACGAGTTGTTGCAGGAAGACGCCGGTGGAAACGAGAGTCAGAGCTGAAGACAGGAGTTCCTTGCAGCGCTAGCTAACAGCGTTAAAAACTATAACACACACAGGTGAATTACAGAGAAGAAAATCTCTGTCGGGATGTATTTGAAGCAGAATACATGACGTGCAAAGCTGGTTCTTACGTGTCAGTGTCAAATAAAGGTGCTACCAGCTCATGAAAATACAAAACTGCAGCTAACAGAGAGATTTTGTCAGGTAAAGATAAAAGCTAAACAATTTGTTATTTGTTTAACATTGCCATGATACAGTGCTGTTTATTGAAAACCAAATTATGGTCTCCCTGATTTACAGAGCTGAGCATCCAGTTCTCTCCAAGATATTTACAACGTTGTTTATTTGTCATTAAACAGCACAAGGCTGCATAACAAAATGAAATGTGTAGTCCCTTCGTGCTACACACACACAACATATAATTAAGTGTATGCCTATATTAAAATACGGTAACAATAATATTTATACAAATACATACAGATACGTATACAACCCCAACATTTCACAGTTAATTTTTGGAATTTTCAAAACTCGCTCTAACTGAGGTCCGACTCTTTCATGGCTGCGCTTCGTTGACTCTAATGTAAAAAGAGTTGTTTTCTAGCTTTTTTTTGGCCGTATTTTTCCAAGATCTGGTCAAACTCTGATCCTGGATCATCTTGTAATAGTTCCAGCAGCTACCCAGAGAGGCTGAAAGGAAAACACCGACTCATTCTCTTTCCAGAAGCTAAAATAAATCCAGATAAATGTCGGCTGTGGATTGTTCCTAATGTAATGTTTGTTAGCTAACGCTAGCTAACTTCCTACTGAATGTAACGTAATAAAGCTGTTCTGCTTTTTAATGACCGTAATAAAGAACAGAGGCCGACCAGCTGTACAGGAACACTGTTGATCCTTAATATGGTTGTCTTTTGTCTCGTCGTCGGGGACGCGGGGGCTCACTTGTACTGTGTGATCGGTAGGTTTTAGCTTCTATCTTTCTTTTTTGAATCAGTTTGAGTCTGACAGCCTGAATACAACCTTCACATGTATAATGCAACTGTAAAACTGTCTGCTTCTTTCTGAGATTGCTTTTTCCAGCTAACAGTGATACACAGTGGCAGCGCAGACAGTTTGTCGGACTTAGCAACAGTAACTAAGGGGGCGGGGCTTAGCGAAGGGTCAGTTGCCGGAGTCTTGAAGCGGAGTGTTATTACATCTGCTGCCAGGAGCACGATGAAAGAAGGCAGAGCAGAAAACAATGAGGAGTCACGACAATAAACTTTATAGAGCTGTGCAGCTCAACAGTTTTGGAAGAAAAAGATGGATCCTCCAACAGGTGAAGTGGCCCCGGCC
>JAPMOB010233555.1:0-14685 GCA_029875015.1 Lepomis gibbosus
CCGCGGATGGTCAGATCCAAGTCCGTGCGTGTCCAGACCCGTGTCCGTGCGTAATAGTCCCAGGACAGCGCAGAGCTGTTTCCCAAAGCTACAAAACATTATGAAGGCTTGTTTTGCACGCTGGGGGTACACCGCCCCGTATCTGTCCGTATGTCCTCCGTTCATCAAAGTAAATGCTCAGCGAGAGGCTCTTGGCCCGTGCCCTGCTCCTCCAGGATGAGCGCATCCTCCTTTGGGGCTGACATTGCACTGTTCCCTCCAGCGAGGCTGTCAGTGCTCGTGGTCCCTAAATCCAGCACTGGCTCTCGGGCTAGACCTGAACTGTTTATGGCTCATCTGACCGCTCGTGTCCAGTTTTAAGCGCATTGAACATTTTGTCAAAAAGGTGTCCAGTTTAAATCATCGAATAAAAAAGTATTAAATTGCGTAATATTAAAATACATAATATTTATGCCGGGGAGGGGCTCTAGTATTTAAAACTGTCAAAACAACATAATATTTTGTTTATTAACTTTTAATTTGTGGACTTCCTGCTCCAAACCTTGTATTTCTTGTCGTATTCCGTCAGTCCCTGCCGTGAAATCGTGGGTGCGGCCTCCTGAGGCTTGAATAATTGGGGGCGTTTCATTCAAATTACGCAGCCGCCGTATTTATCAACACCAGGTGGTGCGAACACCTGAAATGCCAGGGTACACTCTCATTGATAAATCAGGAGCTGATTTCTACAGAGCTGATGTAGTTTTTCCCAGATGTAGATATGCTGATGTCCTGGTTTCCTTAATTTGTTATTCATTTTCACAGATAATATTGAGGAATACTTTGTGACGTTTGAGTCCTCTGCTCCCCACAGGTTCGTATTTCTGTCCACTCGACACATTGCCACGCGGACAGTCTAAACCTTGAGGTCATCAGCAGCAAGCCCCACCGCAGCGCAGAGCCCCAGCAGACCCGGTCCCAGGGCCGCAGCCAGCTGGTCCAGGAGGTGGTGCGCCTGGCCGAGGAGGCGCACCAGCAGGCCCAGGAGAAGGCGGCCCGGCGCCCCAAACTCTCCAAAGAGGAGAGAGAGTTCAGCCAGAGCAAAACTCCCAATCTGTACTCGCTCCTGGAGGAGGTGAGAGAGCTGGCTCTCATGGACCTGGAGGTGGTCGCACAGGTTTGTGCAACGACAGCATAGAGCGGCTGCAACCTGGGCTCAGCTGTAAAAGAAGTGAGGGACACTGATGACATATCACGGATGACTCACGGGAATATCAGTTTACATCCATGAACAAATAACATTAAAGCCAAGCGGGCGTTTGTCTTTCACTAAAGGACATTTTTATGAATCATGATGGCAGATTTGTAGTTATTTATTATCTTTCTATCATTTGAAGAACAAATGCTCGACAGTGAGTAAACGAGGTCTGATGGTATTAAATGAGGACAAATATGCTGATTCTGTGGATGTTTTCGTTACATTTGTCCCAATAAATTTTTATGTAAATAGAGAAGAACTGCAGTCTGAAGCAGCAGCGATTACATGTTTCAAAATGATGGAAGTCACTGATGACATTTTTTTTGGTTAAAAAAAAGTGTACACACAGAGACATAAAATGAAATGAAGCACTGACCTTTTAACAATTTTGATGACACTTTATATATACTAATACAAATAAGCATAAACTAATGTTTAACATCAAGAGTTAATGAAGCACCAAAATGATAATTGGATTTATATATTTTTCAAAACCACTGACCACAAAGTTCTTCACAGTTTATGAGTGTATAGCATTATGTAGAGTCTGATACCAATATTTGAGTTAGATAATCCAATAATGAAATATGGGCCAGTATTTGTTTATTAGTACAAAACACAGCTGCCAGTTTCAGATTTTTTAACTAATTCTTCCTTCTTATTTTTACTGAATTGATGGACTTGGGTCCAAATGCACGCTCAAGTCTTTTTTTCAGTAAAACTACCAGCTAATTTTCACTATTAAGTGAAATCCCGGTCAGAGTGACGGCGTGGCGTGGACCTGTCCGCTTCAGCTGATCTCATGCAGCACTGTGACCACAAACACATAGTACTGCTTTAATGGGAAAGCGGTGCGAGCTGCTCAGGTAGGTGCTGCAGTAATCATCGACTTGTAATGTAATTGGTGCTCGTGCTTTTTTGTATGAAAGTAAAGTGTTGCCACAGAATCTATTTTTGTAAAATGTTTTATTGTGTCTTTGTGGTTTTTAATTAAACCTGTATGGATGAATACTGAAGTCTTGTGTAAGCTTGAAGCCCTTAATGTCAGGTACAGTGTTTAGTTACAACATTTGACCTACAGTATATCCCACCCAACGACAACTGCCTTTTAACGAGGTAATCAATGTCGTTCACGTCACAGTATTAAGGCTGACTGGTGTGCATCTGATGCTGTACTGTATGTGAGATCACACAAGTGTTGTTATATTTAGTATATATTCAACTTTACAAGGAAATGTTTATTGTTGCTTGACATTTAAAAACTGGTAAGGACACCAGCTATACCCTGATTTCTCAAAGATAAAAGCACACAGCTCAGGTCGCAGTTTTACAGACGTTTTTTCAGTTTAAGCTCCAGAAAAATATTTAAGAAGTTGCTGCAGTGACTTTTCATGCTGCACTGTTTGTTTTGCTACACGAATTAAAAAAGCAAACTGCAGGCTGGCTTGTTTGAATAAAAAAAGAAGAAATATTTGTTTAGTTTTTAATATTAAGGCTCAAAGACCATTTAACAGTAACAGCTAGTACAGTTCAACAATAATAATGAAATTTGTGAAACCACAAAATGCTGCGAATGGTAACATCTGAAAAAAATATGATGGAAACGTGGGATCAGTGCTTAATTATACATATTTCAAACAGGAACAAGGAGAACAGGATTTCAGAATAAAGTTGGGTTTGCTCTCTGTAGACTACAAGAATACAATTTACACACAAATTTAATTCGTTGCCAAAAGACTTTGGCCGTACAGTTAGCAGCTCCTGAACTCAAAGAGTGTGTGCTGCGCTTAATCCCCGTCCTCACACTCGTTGCTGGGCTCAAGGACCCGGCTCGGGTTGGTTTCATCCTCTTTCTCGCAGTGAGGTGATTCAGCAGAAGGTTCAGAGTCTTTGTGTGGAAGCTGGCCAGGTTGTTGTGTGCTGCCGCTGCTGCTGCTGACTGACTCCAGGCCTAAATCCTCCACCTCCCCATCCTGATCTTTGGAGTTGTTTAAGACATTTGCAGAGGAGACCGATGTGGGTTCATCTGCTGACGTGGATGAGTCAACAGTCTGGGAGTCTGAAGGATCTAGTGGGCAGCAGGAGGAGTTGTGCACATTGACATCAAAAATGTGTTTCACTTTCCCCTCATCAAAACTGAAGATGTGATGTATTTTAGCAGCGCGTTCTTGGATCATTATAATGTACAGACTGGTCTGAAGGGGACGCATTCATTAAAGATTATTAAGAGCCACAATAGTTGTTGATTTGTGATTTATCTTAATGCTTCTTGTTTGCGACTGCCTGAGGTATGACTGCATTATTTGTAGGGGACATCATTCGATTATTTTTTACTGTGTCTCAAATAGGAAATCTGGACAAATTTTATATTTGCTTCACAGAACTGATGAAGGGCCTCTCACCTGTTTGCTGCTGCTGCTGGCGGGCGAGTTTTCTCTCCAGGGCCCGCTGTCTGTTCAGCTCCATGCGCTTACGCTGCTCCTCAGTCAGGGAGGGGGCAGCTGGGCAGGTAGAGGGTGGGGAGGTAGAGGGTGGGGCAGCTGGAGCCGGGGTAGAGTGGACCGGCCTTTGCACGTCATCAGGGAAGATTGCTCTGTTAAACGGCTCTGGATCCTCAAAGACATGCGACTCAGGAGCTGCTGCCTCTTCTTCACCTAAACCCAAAAATGTTTCACAGAGCCGTGAATTCAGAGAGAAAATTTAAACTCACTTTAATATAATTGTTATTTTTTTATGTGGCCTCATACACAGGGCCTGTCTCACAAAGCAAAACAAGTAACAGCCAAATTTTCTTTTAACTCTCACAGATGGAGGTTCCAGATTTCACTCTCCAGTTCTTTCAGCCAACCTCTTGAGACAGACCCTTGTACAGGACACCACCACATGGTACTAATGTGAGGTTTCAACCGAGGCTCATCCGATCGTGAAGTTTAAAAACAAAAACCAATGAGCTGAACTGAATAAACCCACAGAAACCAAATGATACCATCTCAGACGTTTGGCTGGTGCTGCAGGTGATGCTTTTTATGCACCAAAAGTCAATTTTCATTCTGAATATGGTGTAAATATTTTGCATTTCAGATCAATTCTGAATTCAACACAATAAATAGTGTGTTTTTATATCTAAATATCTTTACCCGTATGATCTTCGTGTGTCAGGGGCATGTCCAGTCGAATCCGTTTGAGACACGTCTGCCACAGGAAAAGAAAGGCATATAATTGCAAATACTGCACTGTAAAAAAATTAAAAGTACATTTCATTGACATATACAGCATCAATGTCTTCATCCCACCTGCACCTCCTTCTTGTTGCCAAGCTTCTCTACTCTGTCAATAAAATCTTCAAACTGCAGTTTGGGGTACAACCGGTGAGCCCAGTTCTCCATCTTCTGCATCAGCAGGCGCAGGTCCTCAGCCTGGTTGGACAAAACACACAAACACCACAAAAGCTAAATGTACATATGATGAAGTATAGCTAAAATTAAATACTCCACAGGCGTCTGGGTCGTGTGGTGTTTGCCTGTCAGCTCTTACCTCGTGCCCTTTGCCTTTGAAACGGACATTATCAAACAGCGTTCGCAGAGCTGGAAGTCCTCTTTCTGAGATCAGCCTGAACAAAGAAGTGTCACATGTTGTTCACACTATAACCTTCATCCCCAACTGATCAGCATTCATTGATATATAGTCTCTTGGGGGCGGAGGAACAAGATGTGAAATATTATCAGTTCATACAATTGTTTGAGCAAACGTACTGGCAAACAGCAGACAGATCACCTTCAAGTTCTGGTTTGTCTCTCAACCAAATCCCAAATAAAACATCTGGCCCTTTAGCTGCTCTTTAGCTGCTTTATGCTTCACTGTGTTTACCGGCTAGCTGTGTTGTTCGGTGCTGAGCAGGGAACGTACATACAGTCATTTGTAGTCAGTTTTTAATTCTGCGTTTGAATACATTTAAATCCTCTGCCATGATGTTACGGCACCGACGTACCTGTGAGAGTCCAGCTTGGGCTGTGGCCTCTTCACTCCTTTTCTTTTAGCAGCAGGGACCTCAGCCAACTTGGACACCTCGCCATCTTCATCCTCTGCATTAACCACACCACATGACAACAGGACAGGTGGTCAACATCACAGAAAGCGTTCAGCAAGGAAGATTAGGAGCTAGCATTTAAAAAGAAAACTTACCATAATTCAATACTTCTCTCCAATTTCTAGGTAAAAACTGGCTTTAAATGTTGACTATTCTCTTACTGTTGGATTTTGACAGCAGCCTTCATGCAGCTTCTCACCATTTCCAAAAGGGTCTCTGTCCTCTTGTTCTCCCTGGCCCGGGGAGTGAGGTGGTGGGAGGGGAGGGAAAGCTTCATCCTTTAGGCCGTCAAATGGGTCGAGCATCGTGTGGAACTCCTGAGTAAAGACTGTGGAGTTTTACTTCTATTAGACATGTTGAGACAGAACTAGACATGCTGTTTTTCTAGGAGCATAGCATCTACTGTTGTACAACTAGCCACAGATGAACTCATGACTCATCACTAACATGATTAATTTTGGTTTTAATCAGTGCCAGTATATACCTCAGTAGTAAATTTACATGTACTCATTTAGCTAATGCTTTTATTCAAAGCGACTTGCAATTGATATAAGTCAGAGGCTGCATGCCCCTGGAGCAACAAGGGGTTAAGTGGTGTCTTATCCACTGTTCCATCGCCACCCCGTAGCATAGCACAGTAGCATTTATTCTAACATATGAAGTTATGATATGGAACGATTGGAAAGTAACACAAATACTGTTATCCATTATACCTCGAAAAGCTGTACTTATTCACACTTCACTACATTTCTTTACAGACTCAAATTACATAACAATATACAGTATATTTAAAATAAATTATAATTGTCTTATGAAATGGCCATGCATTGTTATGTATCTAATTATCCAACTGTATACATAGTTGTGCTAATAGCTTCACCTTAACTAACTACAAAAATACTCCTTATATGTTATAGATGTACACAGCACCTTCATATTTAAGTTGCATTGCTTGATGCTGGAGTTGCTATGAAACCCGTTCTTAATATTAACGAATATTGGTCCCTGATATCAAATATCGCTCTCCTCTCCGCCTTCACGTGACCTGTATCGGCCATGAACACACAGATATCGGTCGACCACCGCGTCAGCCACATGAAGGCGGCAAACTCAATCATGGCCAAAACACTAAAACCCGTCAGCCTCCTGTATTTCACTGCCACGCGAGAGGCCAGGAGAATCAGGACAGCCAGGGTCAACAGGACACTCACGTCTTTGTCTCAACGTTGGCCGAACCTGACTTTATTTCTGAGTTAGGTTTGTTTGTAAAGGAGTAAACAACGCGTTGCTAAGCTAACGTTAACTGCGAGCGGCTGCGACACTGTGAGTTAGTAAGCTAACATGAAAGTTAACTTAATAGCCGTCGGTGAAACTGTAAAGCATGACGTGTCAGCTTAAAATATAAGGCACAGGCATGATAATGTCTTACAAAATACGACACTGTATTGAAGGGAAATGTCACAATATTGTCATACCAGTTACGAGGAGCTCGGTGGAGAAACAACTAGCAGTGCAAAGCTAGCAACATTGACTTCCGGTAGGAAGTTTTTTATTTTCAAAATAAAGTAACAGGAATTAGCCATAAGCTAGTTAGCGATGACTGTGAGGAAGTATGAAAAAAATAGTCAAAATCCAAATATTATACTTCAAAAATTAACTACTTATTAAGAACCAATAAACCTACCGTTTAGTACTTTTAAGGGCATCTCTACGCTTGATAGATCTTAAAAAAAGAAAAATAATGTATTACAAATTCTTGCTAATGTCTACATACACACACGCACACACATACACACACTTTGTAATTGTTTAAAAATATATAGAACAAAAATTAAGTGTTTGATCAGAATGCCACGTTGGCATTAACGTGGTAGGGACAGTGTAAAAATCATATACTGCAAAATCTAAAAATCTTTATAGATTCAGCAACAAACAATGTGGGATAAAGTTTACACCAAAACAATTAAAAAATCAAGTACGTATATACTTATCTTTTAATATTTCATTAAGGGCCCATTCAGTATTTTTTTCATCACATACATTTAGGTTTGTTATATTTGCACAAAATATGCAAATGATTGATGGCTGTGTTTCTGCTTTGTTTGCAAACATTACTGATATAAATAAGCCATTTATAACATCAGAAAACATAAATTTAGGCTGTTTTTAAAGAGCAGGGCCGTCGAATTTGGGAATTTTGGGGGGTTTAATAACCTGAGCAGGACTTTACGTTCAACAATTACACATAAATCACACATGAGTGAGTTTTTTAATTTTCATTCTTCTACATTCTTAAGTTTGATCGCTTTAAAGGCCAAAAAAGAAAAGAAAATGATTTTTGTACTTTTCCACCAGAAACATGTCCTGACATTGCTGTGAGGGCACATTTGAATAATTTTGAGTGGAGATCAAATTGACAGAAAATAACATTTAACAGTTAAATCAATTTATAAAATGTGATGGAAAAATGCTACGGTACAGTTGTTATTGGTGGTAAGTCAAAAACACATCAGGGTTGCCTTTGAGGTGACCTCATATTTCTAAATTCCTTCATGGCTACATCCCTGCAAAAGACCACTAAAAATAGCTTTAATTTGTTTTGAGTTCTTTTTTGCGCATTTGACGGTTCAGACATCTAAAATACATATAAATTTTTTAATAACTACTATAAACTATAATTATTGTGTGTACACTCAACACCTTGCCATTTTTAGTTTCATGTTGCGTCCAGCACCAGGACCTTTAAGTTGAAGGGTAAAACGCTGCACAGGAAAATGTGTTTCTGTAAATTTTGTCTGACTTGTCCACGCTCCTTATGAATAAATTATCAGAGCAACGTTTTTCTGACTCAGTAATTTGTACCATTTAAGTCTTAAAAATGTTTTTTAATTGAAGTTTATGATACACAGAGAGTACAACACTTTATGTCCATCACTCTTAGTTCTTCATTTTACAAACCTGTTGACGATAAACCATCTCCTCTCTGCAGTTAGCTTGAGTACTCTATAAGACTTGTCAAAAACCACACACGTTTGACCAGTTTTTGAAACATTTTTAAAAAGGTGATAGTCAAGCTTGAGTTAATGCTTCCAGAGTTTGACAGGTACCGACTATTTTGACTCGATAGTAACAACCTGAAAAGTGTTTATTCAAAACAGAACAGCAGGACAGTTAAATCAACAAAATGCTCTGGACAGGATAAAGTTTTACAGCTTTGAAGAAGTCACTCTCAGATTCATTTCTTTAGATTCAAGGCCACTGTCGTCTGGTTTGATGAACACAGAGGATATGACTTTGTGTGTGTTTGTGCTCTCAGAGGCGTCCACGCAGCAGGAACATGAGGAAGATGGCACTGAGGAGGATGCAGAGCGTACACACCGTGGGAACCACAATCTCCGTTACCATCTCCATGTGGCCTATCAACGGATCTGAAAGACACAGATGGAAAAGTCAGTAAATGTCTCCAACTTACAGTCCCAGCGTCAAACCACTGGGAAGGGCTCCCATGGACCCCGGGGGGAAACATTAGGATTTATTTAAATTTTAATGTCTTCATTTATTTGCTGTTAACTACTTCTCTGTATTTGACTTTGAAATAAGTAATTCACTATTTCTAATTTCTGAGGTTTTGTCCCTTGGACCCAGAGATTTGTATCATTAGACCAAAAGAACGAGGCTCGACTTATACTTGCTTATGTTATATATCAAAACATATATATATATTAGGGGTGGGGGAAAAATCGATTCAGCATAGTATCGTGATATTTGCCATGGCAACACTGTATCTATACACAGTCGCCAAGTATTGATATTTTATTATAAAATTCAAATGGGAGATTTAACTTTTTGGTACTAGAATAATAAAATCTTTTGCTTTTTTAGTCCACTAGAAAACTTAGCAGGACCATATAGGGGACTGAAAAAGTGATATGAACAAACAGAGAAATGGATCTTTTTAGATAAACAGATGTTGACAAAGTTTGACTTTAGGGACCTAATTGGAAGTCGGAAAAAGGTTATAAATTGCAATATATCTCAATATATTTAACATCGCAATAAAATCGAATCGCAACATTAATATCATTATAATATCGTATTGTGGGGCCTCTGGTGATTCCCACCCCATATATGTATGTATATATATATATACATACATACATATATAAAATCTGTTTATTTATATTAATATTAGATTTCAACACATAAATGACAGCAGATACAAATAGTTGCTTGTTGTTGGCTAATTCTTACCAATATAATGTCCAACCCACATTGCAGAACTAACCTTCTTGGAGGCACAAATATTAACGCCCCCTTCACTCACACATGTTAATGTGGGAATATGCAACATACTGTGTATGAACAAAAATGAACTAATGAAGGTCTTAATATTCAGAACTCAACTTTTCTCTTTAAGACAAGGCCTCAAGATCAGGTAATAAATATAGGACGTACCCTAAGACCCTTTATTTTCCTTTCCCTTTATTAACTATAGGAGTGCACACATTATTCTGTTTGGACCAGGACCCACTTATGTCAGCTGAGGTTTTACTTCTCCCAAACAGATTTCAGACTCTTCAGTTAGCACAAACCAGTTGACACACAGTCATCCCAAAGTTTTTAGGGCTCCTGGAGTTGAGAGGCCCTGCAACAGTCACCCACTTTGCCCAGTTGGTGCAGCAGCCTTACTAACCCCCAAAACAAGCCCGCTTTAAGTCTTTGAATTAGTCATTTGACCCCAAAAATAATAAAGCACAATAAATACGTTACAATCCATAAATCATTTGAAACATGTTCCTCATTGTAGAAATGTTAATGTTGGTCAAGATGGACATAATTTGAACTATTTTCTTTATTGTTTATTCTAAAACAAAGTGTCATATTTTCTAATCTAATAAGTGACTAATAACTACAGCTGCCTCTGAAATTAAGTATACGTTAAAAAGTAACATAGCATAAGCACTCACTCTGATCTCACTCAGAAATGCATCAACTTTTGTACCTAAACTTCATCATGCACTGGCCAAGCCTTTTGCATTCCTGCATGTTCCTGATTTGCCTGGGATTTTCTTCTAGCTGGAGGGGCAAAACAAAGAAAAGCCCCGTTAGATAGCGGAACAACAAGCTTGAGACAGAATTTTCCTTTGTTTGGCCCCGCCTAGCTTATCATAGCCGACACTTTTAATGCTTTATTGTACTAACCTGCAGCCAGGAGCTGGTTGCTGGAGGAGCAAGTCTCTACGGCTTTCCTCTTCCAGCTTTCCACCTGTAAAGATCCGAGAAACTCTTGTTTAAACAACATAATCTGCTCCAGAGGGATTTGTAACGTGGAGTAAGGTGTGAAGAGTTTACCTCTCTCTGATTGGGAAAGCCGTTAGAGCTGATGATTCGTTTATAGAACTGGACAGAGGCTTTCGGGTAGCGTGGTTTGTTTTTGCTCCTGAAGTCCACATAGTAGAGTCCAAACCTCTCGGAGTATCCTTCATCCCACTCAAAGTTGTCGAGGAGAGACCAGGCCGTGTAACCCTTCACATTCACCCCGTCCTTAATCGCTGGCGAACCAGGGACAAAAATAAAAAGGTATCACGTTTGGTTTTATCTCAGGCAGCTTTTTTAGTCGTATATAACATGAAAAACAAACTCCAACACTCAAATATGGACCAGAAAGTAAAAATCTTTCTCTTTACATTTGTGCCCAGCAGAGTTTTTATACCTTTGAGCATTTCGTTGATGTAGTCTTTGAAGTACTGCATCCTCCAGTCGTCACAGAGGTCGGTGCAGACCATTTTCTCTGACACACCGTTTTCTGTCACGTAAATCATGGGGTTTCCGTACTGAGTCTGTCGGAGCGACATTCAAATCACATTCAGGATGGAATACAAACTGACAAAACCCTCTCTCATTATGTACGTTTACTGGTGCAAAATATTTCAAGTTTCTTAACCCTTATCTTTCTTAGTTATCACACGTGACATTTCATTAATGAGTTTGTTTTGACATTACAACGTTGCTTTCTTTCAGAGAGTTATACGAGAATAAGAATTTGAAACCACACATTTTTTGTAATGTTGTAATTAACCAAATTAAATAGAACTCGTGGACAACACGTTTTTTGTTTGTTTGTTTTTTTACTTTAGACAGAGCCAGACTAGCTGTTTTTAGTTTTTGGCTGCATCTGGAATCACCATCTACTCACTATATAGTGAGCTCGCCATTTTGTAGTGCTGTACGAATGTATAGTGATAATTATTATACCCTATGTAGTCCACTCAGTGTATCCCAGAATGCATTTTGAAAAGGCGTGGACAAATGATGATCACTAACCAAGGCCTACATCAAGCCTTGTACTGAAAAAACAGTCCACCAACTGATCGTCTGACGGCAGTGACATAATTAACGGCGCCATGTCCGACAGTGTTAGTTAGTAGTGAATGAGCTGGTGATTTCGGACACAGCCTTTATGCTAAGCTAAGCTTATCACCTCCTAACTCTAGCCCCATACTTGCCAGATTAAGATTGTTTAGAATAAATATCAAACTAATCCTTTCAGGAAAACTCCTGTATTGTCAAAGCCATTGTTTTTTTTTATAAGCTTGTTTTATTTAGCTCTGAATTATTTATCATTTCAATTTGGATGGCTGTGTGAGCTCAGCTTTATGTGCCATTTTTATAATAATTTGAGCGCGTTGTGTTAGTTTCACTTGTAGTGCAAAAACCAATTCTATATCAGAAAGATCTCATACAGCTGGATTTTATTCAGACTTGTGTCGTGTACCTTGACAAAGTTCAACAAGCGTCGGAAGCCCCAGGGAACAGAGTAGAGCCATTCAGAGCCGGGATCAGGCCATTGTGGGTCAACCAGCTCAGCAAGGTCGCGATCTGCAAAGTAGCTGTCTCCCAGGCCTGATGGGTAATTTTTCAGGGTGACGTAGCGAGTAGTGAAATGGCCGAGGCCCAGGAAGTCACAGGTTCCCTTGATGTAGCTCTTCTCCTGAGGCGAGAAGACCGGCAGCCGTGAAGCTCCCAGGCCCTGCTGGCCGCTCTTCCTGCCTGAAGGTGAAGGTTTGACGCATTTTATGAAGAAAAAGTCAGTAGGCACATGAAGGTGCGTAAAGATGTCCAAAGAAAATCAAGGGCAGCTGGACTTGGTTAAAGATTCTTGGAGACGTTTCGTCCCTCATCCAAGAGACTTCATCAGTTCTGAAATGACTTGTAGGGAAACTCAGCTGTTTAACCTCTGTTTGCCAGGATCATTGATGCCGCTGCTTCGTTAGTGCTCCTGGCTGTTGTAACGACACTCGTTATGGTCGTTAGAGCCACCTTTGGCCGAGTCTGAACGACCATCGTTGGCACCTTCACCTGACGCCAAGAGGTCTCGCTTGTTGTAGTATCTTCCACCAAGTCCAGCTGCCCTTGACTTTAACCTTCTTTGGATAACTTTGACCTGGATGACTGAGAACCTTCACAGACATCGCGCATAAAGATGGCACCTGTGACAGCTGATTTTTCTTACCCATAATGCAGTTATGCTTGTTATGACCAGGTCAAGCAAAAAAGGATTTTTTTCCTTTATTTTGTTTAAAGAACAAAAAGAAAAGATTAGAGTAAGAAATAAATTAGTTATGTGTAGTAAACGATAATATCCATCGTGTTTATTGACCATTAAGGTTTATCTTGATCAACTTGCAGGTAAGAAAACTACTCATGTTAAAAAATGTTATGTTAAATGTATGTTGTTAGCAGTTAGCCTCATGGGACAGGATTACATGATGAAGTCTGCAAAGTTAAAGCACCATTAAACTGCTGTATTCATGCTTTATATATCATGCTGATGTCATGTTAAATTCAAAGTTACTTTCATGAATGTAATGCACCATCATTTTCTTTGATTCTTTATAGTTTTACTCCAACAGCAGGTGGAGCTAATGTTAGTCAAACAGATATTAGACCCTGAAAAAGTTCAGGAAAAAGTCATACGGCGGCCCAAAGAGGGTATCGCTCATTTTCATGTTTTTTCCTGATCACGAAAGGATTATTTTGTGATCTAGACGTCATAAGATTTCTTGAGATCACCAAATCTAAAAAAAGAAAACAACATTTCATCATGTAAACTAATACATGAAAGAAACACTGTTGATCACGTGTACTCGCTTTGTAAACAGCGTCCTCGTCTTCATACAGTCTCTGATCTCACACTGTAAGAGTGTCAGACTTTCTGGTTTGCAAGAATTTTGTGGTAATTATCACAAATTTATCAAATCCCTAATTCATTAATAAATCATTTCAAGAATTATTAGGAAGAGAGATCACAAAATAAGTGTAGATTCTTAATTCCGAACTCCCAATTCATTCGTTTTTCTTTTCTAGCTGTGACTAAAACCTTAATTCTACCCTCACTCAGACTGATTCAGGTTTATGAACCTTGTCATTCACTGAAACAGGAGACAACTACTCCTGCTGTCACTGTCATTGTACCTCACTTGTTTGTCGCTTTGGACAAAAGTGGCTGCCAAATGAATAAATGATTCCGACACAGCAAAGGTCACATTGTTCCAAGACATAAGATATAATAAACGGTTGCATTTGACCGTGACGTACCGATATAGTCTTTCATAACCTGGGGGTAGTCTCCGTTGAAGATGGGAGTAGCAAACCAACCCATGTAGAACTGGATGTATCTCTCTGCTGCCTCGATGTCCCTCTGGTTGGTGATGTCCACCGGTTCCCCCCAGTCAGCCGTTAGCGAGATCCCAACCAGACCTGGACACACACGGCGACTTTATTGTCCAGCATTTGTCTTTGACTTCACACAAAAAAAGTGAAACAAAAACCCCAAAATCGTTCCATCATTTTTTCTTTTTACCTTTTTGTTTGCTTCGCCACTGGATGTCATATGTGTGCCAAACTTTAGCATGGGCCTGTTTCAACGACAGAAAGGAAGTGTCACCTTTGTTTTTTACTTTAGTTTAGTTTACAGGATGTGAAATCACACACAGTTACAAAAATGTTAAAGTTGACTAACAAATAAATTATTGTGTCACTAGGTGCTTCGTGCACCTGCAGCCTTGGCTCTTGTGTCAGGTGGAACGTACAACTCAGCGTTAAGGCTCTTATTCTCAAAGAGTTCTCCTTGATCTACTGTGATTTGGACTGCACCTCATTTATATGTCAAAATTTAAATATAGTATGGAGGCAGAACTACAAGGAGGCCGGTTTGACCGTCGCCTCCAAGTTCAATTTATGTCATCAGCTCGCTGGTGGCGCTGTTAGTTAGACTTCAGACCTCAATTTTCGTTCCTACCCTCACCTATGGTCATGAAAGCTGGGTCATGACCGAAAGAACGAGATCGCGGGTACAAGCGGC